>OMLF01010392.1:0-23620 GCA_900302615.1 Holocentrus rufus
CCGGCCCTCCTAAAACCCACCTCCTGCTCTTCTGAGATGATCAAACCTGGGGGGTTGTAGTGTGAGGGTGGAGAGGAGAAAGATGGGAGGAGGTGTGCGTGGGAGGAAAGGAGGGGGGGACGGCACATCCTGCGTGAAACCGCATCCTGAACAAGCATCGCTGCGTCTCACTGTAAATAAATACTCTCTCCTCTGCGCAGCTTCCGTCAACTGTCACCGCCTTGGCTCCCAATCACCTTCAAGTCCAAACAGGAAAGTGCAGGGAGGCGAGGGAGATGGCAGATATGAGCTTTAATTTGCTTCTCGCTGCAGTTTAGCCCGAGTGCACACAGCTTCCTATTCTCCTGCTCTGACCAGCTGCCCCGGCTCCGTCCCGGACTCTGAGCCCTTCCTTTCACCTTTCATTACCACATTATCCAGGGACAGACTCACTGTATGACCGGGAAATCACCATTAGGTGCTACTCCCCCTCCGTTTATGGAGCGTCACTCGAGATACTCAAAGCTGTGCGCAGCGCTGTACACCGTCCTCCAAGGACCGCCGCTGCCTTGTTACCTGCTAATCCCCCGTGCATTATCACAGGAGATGCAGCTAAACAACAGAGCATGACGGAGGCAACAACTGAGACATGACAAGCTCACGGTCCACAAATTGCTCTCTGTTGCCCGGCTCGCCCCACACATGCTCAATGTGTGACAATCTTATTATGTGAAGAAGTATTAAAGGCCTGTTTTATATTGAAATGATAAAAAACCTTGTTCACATATTATGTAACAAAATGTTTCTGATTACAGACAAAACCAAGGATGCAAACAGCCAATCACTAAGTAAAAAGCATATGTCAATATGGAATATGCCATAAACTGTAGCACCTCCCTCCCCTTGATGTTTATTGCTGTCCTACTTCCTACCCCGGCCCTTCCTCCCAGGGCGAGAGCATCCAGACCCACTGTCCCCCTAGCACTTCGTGCATTGTTTTATTACACTTGAATGAGTTGAGCTGAAAATTGCATGCAGCTGCTGACTGCAGCCTATCAGTGTTTGGCCTGGGCTTAGCACTGCCCACCAGGCTTGAAAAATCATTCAGTTACTGATCTACCAAGAGGAGCCTGTAAGCCATATCTGCAAGTCTTGTGTGTGTAAGTGCATGTGTGCACACGAGTGTCTGTGTGCAAATATGTCCCTACACATGTCTGTGTTTGCAGCACTATGAGTTGCCCAGTCAAATAATAGTTGACAGAGTTAAGTCTGTGTGTTTATTTGACTGGCAAAGACAATTCTCAGCATGTCTGGCTTGTAAGAATCATTAGATTTAAAGTGGTCATTTTAAATGAAAACACTTAATTTATATGCAGGCAATGTGGGAGAAGCATATTTTATTTCAGTTGCTAACTGAATTAATTTTCCCTTTTTAAGACATACCTATAAACTGGATTTTAGCTGAGAACAGCCCATGTCTTAAATCTATGCGCAGAAAATGTATGGAAAGTGAAAAATAAAAGCAGCACGCCTATTCAATACTAGACAGTACACTGCCTTATCTACGCTGACATATCATGTGCAAAGGATGAAATGCAATATTTTTTCTTCCTATTCCAAAACATGACAATGCAAAGCAATGGTGATGGGGGAGGAAAAAAAGATAAAGGAAAGAAGTCTAAGCGAAATTCATTGAACAGTTAGCCTAAACACACTGTATATTGCAAAACATAAGTTGCTCTGTTGAAACTACTTGTCACTGCAGTAACTCAAGAACACAGTCAGAAAAAAAAAGTTATTTTCCAAACAAATCAGTAGTTAAGCCAGATAGAGCATGCAAACTCATTCATGGGAATGTTTTGCAAAGGGAAAAAAAAACCAACACAAAGCGAGTGACGCATATAAACCCAGAGATTTAGCGCCATTTGTACCCATAGCCTTGTATTTTGACATCTTATCAGGAATCCGCTGAACGGTGATTAAGCCGAGTCACTGATATGATGGGCCTCTCTCTTCATAGAGCCAGTAGCATTAGGCGGGCCATATGCTGCAAAGCTGTTAAATTTGTGTTAAATCATGCCGTCCTGGTCAGGTGGCTACAGGCACACTCAGTGTTCAGTCCTTGCCTGAGGAGGAGGTTCACTGGCCAGACACATTACTTAAAAGGGCAGCATCTCACTGAGCACGTCTCGACCTGCCCAGGGGGAGTGCATGCATGCGTGCGTGTGTGCATGTGTGTGTGCGTGTGTGTGTTTTATCCTGAGGACCCCTGGTTGTTGTTCATTTCCTGTGCAAAGACAAAATAAGCACATAAAGGCCAAAATGTGCTCTTCTCTGGCCTTCACCCACATCACAGCACTTTTCCGCACAAGTGGCTAACCACAGATAATTATACAATTAAAACAATTTTCCGCATCTATCTGTCAGACTGATCTAATTCACCATTAGAATGACACTAGTGTAAGTAAGCCTCTTTCTCCCCCTCTCCCTGAGCAAAGCCCTTTCCTCTTTATCACACAACTAAGCAAAGCAATCTGCAACAGAGGAAAAACACAGAGAGCCAAGAGGAATAGGGTTGTATTTGTTTAGCAGGATGTTAGTGAATAAAGCAAGGCTCAACAGCTTTCATTATGACCCATAATGCGGCAAGGAAATGGTGAGGTTCATTTGACTGTTGGTTCAAATTAACCCTCGGCGGCGGGGAGAAGAAGAACTAGAGTGACCCTGCTATTTTCTGAGACAACACTCCCTTCAACCAGCATTGACATAAATAATTCATCATGACAAAATACATTAATAGGAAAGCTGAGTGCGAAGCCAAAAAGAAAAAAAGAGAGACAATCGTGATAGAAAAGGAGTCAAATTAAAACTGGGCTTGGAGACTGGCACTTGCAAATCAAAATAGAAATAAATAAATAAAAATAAAAACAGCGATCCTTCATGTATCACTGTTTAAGTACACTTAATATCCAAGTGTCCGATAGCTTTTCTGCTTTATGAAAGTATGAATTCGGTTTCGGATTGTGCCCTGCCCTTCTGGACAGAGCCGCCAAGGGTGTGAACAACACAGGGAGGAATGAGACACAGCTGACCTCTGACCTGGAAATCCTGCCTCCCCGTCCACCCACTGTGGACAAGGAACACAGATAGGAACTACTCCTCTGCAAGTTCAAGGGAAATGCTTGCCTGGCGCGGCTCTGTCCTGCCCCACCAACCCGAGCACAATGGCAGCAGAGAGTTTTATGTTTATGAGTTATCCTGATGGGGATACACATATCCATTAGATATGAGTCCGCCTATTGAGGGGGTCTGGTATTACCCACGAGCAAGTGCCCCATCAGCAGAGAAGCAAAAACTGCCTTTTATGGCAACAGATCACAGACTCAAGCCATTGGCCACAAAGCCCACAAATGAGGCATTAAGTGTAGTGGCAGGGCAGCAGAGAGAGAGGAGCTGAGAGATATGACCCTCTTCTCATCCATGCATGGATCTGCCCTCTGCCTCTCCCTCTCTTTCTCCCCCCCCCTCTTAACTCCATTTTAAATTTTTATCAAAACATGCTGAACAGGGCCACAACACTCAACCACAAAATAACAACTGTCACCTACAGCAGAATTCATTAAAGCAATGCTAATGTTGCAGCTCTCTAATGTAATTTCTATAATTGAAAATTAATGCTTATACAATATTTGGGGAGATTTTTAATTGACGTTTTCTGTAATTAATTGCTGAATTGAGGCAAGGCCAGAGCGGCGAAGTTAAAAAAACGCAACCTGACATGGAGATTGGGAAAGAGGGTGCGGTGAGGGGCCTGCTGGGACGGTTTCATCATCGTGCCTGCCCCCCACCCCCCTGCTGCTGGGACAGGCGGGAGACGGGGGGAGCGGGGAGGAGATAGACTCCTCTTCACAGTCAGAGATTTAATTGCACACAGATTCCATTACCTCTGCACAAATGTCACGTTCTCTTCTGATCAGGGGGCAAGGCAGCCACTGGCAGCATGGCTGGCAAGGAGCCAGACTATAGTGCAGAAAGTATTCAGCCAATCAGGGCTCCCAGGGTAGACAGAGGTGAGGAGAGGGACAGAAAGACTACAGCATGCCAAAGATATTAAAAACAAAGGAGAGTCACGAACACAAAGCAGCTGACGGCGCACCATTCAGGTAGAGGGCAATGTGCGGCATTAACACATGTCAAATATTTAATTGATTTCAGGTGTGCAATGAACTGTATTATTATTAAGATTCAGTTGGTAAATGATGGCAAATATTTGTGCTCTGATTATCATGAAAAAGTTGCCTTCTGTTATACAGCAAGTACATATTGTAGTGTGTAGATTATATTACAATGACAAGATCACATACACTGTAAAGCACATAATATGACATAACAGTTTAATCTGTAAATACCGGGTTTATACTGGATTAAAAAAGGATTTAAAAAAATACTACAGATAAATAACCTCAAGAACTAAAAGCTTTCTTGTTTGACTCACACAAAAAATATGTTTTTTGTTGCTGCTGTTTTACATTATGAATGTGTTGCATTGAACTTACAGTTTAACATAATGAGAAACAACACCGCCTGAGCACATCACACACTTTGTGGATGAAGATCTTTTAATATTCCATACTCTTCTTCGCTTTGTCATTCACATCCGCATTCACTGGCGCGAACGGCTGAACAATAAAACTGATGAAAAGCGCTTTGAGTAACTCTGTTGGGATCAACTTCAAGCTAATTATGGCGGCATGCAAATGAGCCTAATAAGTCAGATCTCGCAGCGTTTTTGAGTCACTTCACAGACAGACAGAACGCACATATAAAATAAGAGAAGGGCTAGAGGGAGGATTGCCACATACCCTGATCAGTGGTACAGGAGAGAGCGGCACTCCATTCTTCCAATGAGAATTCAGCTCACAGTCTCGAGGGCAGGACCATGTGGCTTTCACAGATGACACTCTAAAAGAGAGAGCAGGGAGGAAGGAAGGGGAAAGATACGGCGATTACAAACAGGAAGTAAAAGGTGGGGAAAGCCCCTACACACTGGTCCTCCGAGCCCACACGTACAAAAATGACATAAGAAGTGGCAAAAGTAAACGTGATCGTCCTCAGCCACAAGTATCTGACATGTGCTATGACACATTGATTCCTCTTGTCACCTCTTGGCCTAAATGCATAATAAGTCCTGTTATTTTCCTCATCTGAACACAGAGATAAGCATGCACATCACACACAAGGAAATACCACAACTGCTTATCAAAGTTGGGGAAAGTGACTAAACCAATTGGTTTCTTTATTTCCCTACCAACCTTATAAAGTATCAAGTTACATTAATAGGTTATTTATTAATGTAACAGTAAAAATAACTTATGGTTCTTATGCTTTACCCTGTTCAAAAACATGCTGTAGGGATGTGGCTTGTCGTGCCAGGTGTTTAAAATGCAAAACAAAACCATTGCTTGGTGTTTCAAAACAGTGAGCCAATCTTATTTGTAACAATAAGACTTAAATAGCGTTTTTTTTCCCCAATTCACATGTCTGCAAGAAATGCCGCAGGATTAACATTTTTTCTGCTTTTGTTCTTACTTGGTGCTTCCAAAAAAATATCAAATAATATGAAAGAAAAACAAAAGTAATAACTCTGTCACTTTAAAACATGACTTTAAAAATATATAAAAAGGTAATCTAAATAATAAAACTTTTTACAAGTTGACGTGTTATCCCCCACCACTGTGGCTAATGGCCTGACACCAACAAAAATGTTACAAACCCACAGGTCTTATTCCCCCAGAGAGCGCACGCACAGAGACGCAGTGACCTACAAACCGATGCCATCCGCAGCAATCCTCACCTCAGTAATAAAGCAAACAGTCATAACCTTATATGTGTTTTACATAAGTAATGCATGGCTTACACCACAAGAAAAACATCTGAAACAAACTAACCATTTTGTTTATTCAAAAAACTGGTGTTATGCTCAAAAGCACTCATCTGTAGGCAGATAAACAAGTGGAAAGATGCTAATGACTTCCAGATACGGTTCAGATCATGCAAATGAGCCAGCAGAATGAACGGTTTCTGGCTTTGTCCCTGTCATAGGAGTCATGGCTGTATTTTCTCTGGGTGTGTGTGTGTGTGGCTGGCTTGTTGGCCCATGATATATGTGTGTACGGTTTTGGCGTGTAATGTGGCTTTGTGTCTCCACCAACAGAGCAAGGCGATCAAGCCCCCTGTTAATTGGCCTGGTCTTTGAGAGAGTGTGTCAAAAGACCAAATCCATAACCCCGTTTCTGTGTGTAGTGGTGTAGTTCGCAGACCAGACACAACAAACCGCAGCCTGACGTCCCAACTCCTCATAATTCACCACTGTGGAATTCGGCTAACCCCATTAGCGCAGCCGTTGTTTCCACAGCCCGTCCACATTCCTGGTCCCGCCATCGGCCCCAGATAAGACCCCTCTGATTACTCGGTTGCATGCCTGTCATTACTCCCAAAAATATGTTGATCCCAACAGACAGCTTCACCCCCGTGAATTTACGGCTGCACCATTGTGTCTCCGTGGCACCCAAAAAGGACCACTTGCTTAAAAAGGTCTCCTGACTTTGAGGCCACTAGAAGACAGCACGCACACACAATTTATAAAGCTCGAGCTTTAGAAACTGCGAGATTAGAAGATTCAAAAGAGATGAGATTTATGTGTGGTCTCACAAAAGGGATGTGAGAATAGCATGGTAGTGCATACACTTAAGAGGTAGCGCTGCTTTCGAGTCTTTATTGCAAATTAGCAAGCCCTGGATTTAAATGGTGGTTAAGTTTTATAACATAATCTGTCCATAAAAAAGAAGAAACAACCCAACACTGAGATATATTGCGTGCTAAGGAGTCAACGCTAAGCTAAGACCCTTTACCTCCAACAATAAAGCAGTCTCACACTTGTGGCCTTTTGCATGCCAGCTGCTGAACACAAAACACCCTCCAACTCTGAAAACATGTGTTTGTAATCCCCCCTTTTCACTCAAATTACAAACCTTGTCAGTTTCAGCACAAACCCCATATCCAGCCACTTTACAGCACGTGTGCTAATTGCCACCCATTTGTGAGTGAAGTTTCCAGGCGATCTAGACAGGTATTTGTGGTTGTCCAGTCCCTCCGTGTTGAGGAGTACCAGCACAGTCCAAAACGAACATCTGCAAAGCACCAATTGCCGGTAAAATTTATCAATAGGGTTGCTTCGCGTGCCATTAAAAATTGAACGCCTCAGGTACAGCCTTTGGTCTTTACCTGTTCTTAATGTTTCCCCCTGCTGAGGACCATGCACTGTTTTTGATCGTGAGCCAATTAAATCAAAGCAAAACAACAGCTGTGTATCAAGCAGGCTATTACCGACTTGATTATACAGTATAAGTGAGTGAGAAAGTTTTAAATTAACACAAAGTACCAATACAGCATTGAAAACAGGTGTCACTTTGATATGAAATGAGGATATTCATTATTTTAGCCAATAAAAATTCCTGGGAAGTTTTTCTTTTTTTTTTTTTTTTTTTTTGTTTACTCTTAAACTTGGCAGGTGAACCAAATAATTTCAGACACTGACTATGAGCGAGTGTCAGCTGTCATATCATTTAAATCTATACTGTTATGGCCTGTGACACCAATACTGTCAGGGTTAAAGCTTCACTTCCTTCTGGGGCATCCATGCATGCACGTGCATGCACCAGGGATTATTAAATGTGTTGTGTTGCATCACAAGTTACAATAGGGAACTTGTGCAACCTATTCAAACTGTCCAACTGAAGGAAACTTGAGAGGCCAAGTGGACAAGGGTACAACAAGCCATGTGGGAACAGGAGATAATATCCACAAAAGACACCATTCCTCACCTCTATAAAAATCAGTGAGATGGATCTCCAATACAGCCTGCCTCAGAGAAATGTCCATTTTGCTCGCCTCCCTCAGCCTGAGTCGGGCCAGTGATCAGGTATAGTGGAGGCTCTGGCTGCACTGAGGGACATTGGCACTGTGTCGGATCAATGGCTTGACCCATTAAGTCACACCACTCCCTGTACCTCATCTAATAAGAGCCGGTCTTTGGGAGCACCCCTAGCTGACCCATGCTGCTGGGGACAATTATAAGAGAGTGGTCTTTCAGTGCCGACGCCCACTTGACCCGGCAGCGCAAAGGCACGGAGGAGATCCACATGATTTAAACTCCTCCCTAAGACGTGCTGACAAGGTTAGAGGGTCAACGCAGACATTAACAGGTCAGTGTGTGGCCCACTTGGGAACAATTACTCCCAGTCACAGCTAAGTGGACACTTGATTGAACACGACGGAGGCAGGACACACTTCCCACAGATAACAATCCCCAGAGCCATTTAGGATAAAAAGCCCTTGTGATACAGCCTTTATGGGCAAAATTCATCTTCCTTTTCCCTTTTAAAAGAATGTGAGAGTGTGATAGAGAGCCATTCTCTGGAGGAGATGAGTCTCACAGCATTACCATTTTCTAGCAATACTAATAGCTGCTTATGACACAGGAACAATTACAAGGTGACTGGGAGAAAAAGCTAAACAATGGGAACGAGCCGTTAAGATTTCATTTTTCATTCTTGGAAAAAAATGGATACCTCACAAAAGAAACTGTATGTCATGCAACATGCTTTGATTTAATACTTATATTTCAGGAGAAGCCAAACCAGAGCAAAACAAAAAGAAGTCAAGACAGTGGTATAAATACTCCCTGATCGATGTCTCATCTTTAATTAAATGTGCTGCCGCAGCACAGTCTTTTTACTGTTCAACCTTTAACCTACTGACAGTTTGACCCCTCTCACACCACAATGACTAAAAAACTTTGCCTGGAACATCTGGTGTCTTATCCACACACAGCAACAAACACACTCCCCAGATCTGTGGAGATTCATGTCACAACTCAAACACAAATAGTTTACGCATTTCATCATAATGTGTGGGCTTAACATCTAGAGGAGAAAAAAACTAAACAGATGTTTGGGGCTAACTCTTGCAGATAAAATAGTAAACTCGGTAATGAGCATCTTTGTATAAAACGGTCACTCTTGTCCTATAGTCTCTTCGTACACAAACGGGGCTTATCGATCCGCGAACACATTTCCCCCAATTTGCATAAGCTGTGTGTTGTTTGTGGTATTGTTTCTTTTTTTCCAGGGGATTTGTTTATTTATTTCTCTGCGTTAGAAAATCAGTTCCACATTGTCCCTCGCTCTGCAGCAGTGGCTGGTGCTGCAGCTGTTGGCTGTTAGTGGCTGGAGACGACACAGTTCACCACTTCTCCAGAAGGAGAGAGAGAGCCAGCCCAGAGACCAGCACAGCTGCAGACCAGGAGACACGCTGCAGAAAGCATGGCAGGCGGAGAGAGAAGAGGAGAGGAGAGGAGAGGAGAGGAGAGGAGAGAAGAAGAGAGGAGAAGGAAAGAGAAGAGAAGAGAAGACTGCCACCATCACACTCCAAAGACTGGCGTTATTTTTTTCTCAGAAGAAGGTAAAGAAATCCCTCTATTGGTTGACTTATTTCTCCACAGGGGGGCTGCTCATCACCGGCACTCCTCTCCTCTAATCGGAGGAGGAGGAGGAAGCTGAGGAACCAGGAAGCCCGACGTTCGCGGGGAGGAAACGAGCTGCCGCGGAGGATGTCCCCCCTCTATCTCTCTACCACGCCTTCCTCATTAACTGGGCTCTCTTCCAATTCATTTAGGACCCCTGAGATGTACAACCTCCCTCAAGAATTTGGGAAAGTGACACAACATTAGCCCATTTGCACACGCGGAGTGCAGAAGCAACAGGCTCGCTGGCAGCACTGACCTATTGGTTGTTGTGGCAGCCGGAGTTATTCCCCGGGACCGTTTTGTAACCAAGTGGGCATCATGTGAATACCATCTGGGTACCACTTATTTAAAGCTGGCAGAAGTCCCGTGGCAGCCAGCCTGGCAATGCGGAGAAGGGAATAAATTGCATCATTTACTTAACATCCATTTACCGTTGTGCCCGTTAAAAACCCATGACTAAATAATTTGGTTATTTCGGCTGCCAGTTTGTGCTGTCAGCCAAATTGCGTTGTACACGCAACAAACAGAGCAACTGTCAAAGGGCTGATAAAGGAGGTATCGAGATGTTAACCACATGAAATCGCATTTACCACCAAGTATATTAACAGTCCCCAATCCATTTACACCAAAGAAATTTCCCAGAGCGTTATGCATTGCACAGTAGCCATAAACAGACAATAAACACATTGTAATTATAATGCCAACTCTTTAATTACGTGTGCCATTTGGGGATGGTCGAGCTCACTAATTGTCAGAGTGATGTGAAAGGATTGGGGGAAGCAAGTAAGGAGATCAAGCCTCAGGCCCAATGAGAACCATATTCCCCGCTCTCCTAGCGTGTTAGAAGGCAGAAAATTCAATTGGCATGGCTCCAAAGAAGAATAGTCCAAACAGCCCAAATCAGCGGGGACAAACTCCATGCAAATCATTTACATTAGCACGAGTGTAGAGAGCAGAAAAATATCTAAGGTTTCACATGCAGAACCTGAAAGTGAAAAAATCTGTGCGTCAGTTATAGCTTCGCTGCCAGGTGTGTTTGTAAGAGCAAGGGTGACTTCAGTTGCTCTCACTTTTCTTCTGTATTCTTATTTTTTTCATATATTTATTTATTTATTTTTTACAGTGTGTGGGACTTGGCTTGTGCATGTAACCAGATCCTAATCCACTACATGCTACATGCTAATCAGTATGTACTGCATACTGTACAAGTGATGATTCAGTGCACTGTTACCAACGGACCGTGCAGATTACTCAAACAGCCCATCACATAACATAATACATAAATTATAATTTTATGAATTATTAGTAATTCTATAGGCCTTAGTTATTTTGGCTGAATTGGTCTACATTAAGCATGCACTTTTTTTTAAGTTGCACTCAGAGTCTTTTGCTGCATTTATTATTATGTCAGTTTGTCTGTCAGTAACTGTATTTTCTTCTGTCCTTTGCACCTCAGCCTTGAGAGGACCGACATTTCATTTTGCTGTATGTGTTACATATTTGGTTGGAATGACAATAAACTGAAACTTGAACTTGAAATGTTTTGGTATGTCACTGCTATCAGGTCCTGGATGATATACAATAATTTAAAATCTTAAATCTATAATATAGCAGTTGTTATTTAATGTGGTCAATTGAAAGTGCTGCTGTAGATCTGTCGACAGGAATTATTCCTTATGGTCAAGATCAACTGTCTAATAGCACTGTCACACATAAATTAAGATTTAAGTGTTATTAACTGATCGTTTCAAGCCTTAAACACATTTGGAAAAAAAAGACATTCATGAAAAATCAAATCACAAAAATGTAGAATTTTAATCCAGAAAACACTGTTATTAATTTTTATCAATAACACATATAAACAATCACGTAGTACCTTGAGAAATTAATAATCAAGTTAGTAAATCCCTTCCTTTGCAGACTTGGCAGAGGGAGAGGGGTGCAGTGAAAGCAACGAGATCCATCTGGGCCGACCAAACCTGATGAGGTTCATGGAGTTCTTATTGTTCCCTGGACTGATGGGAAAAAACATGCACGCCGCTGTTGTTGCTAGGTGTTAATGGCGTACCATGCATTTATATGTATTCTAAAATATTTGCTCACAAACTCAGCAGTGATGGTTGTGAAGATGAGGTACTGTAGGAAAAGCAAGGAAAGTTGAATGACTGCCAGTTTCTATTACCCTTTTTACACTGACGTAAAGTCCCACCACCATGCAGGACTGGAGCTCAGTGTAGATGGGTTAACCCCCATCGGCAGGGGTGTCAACTGTTGGTCACCTGCTAATTTGCAAGCCACATCGACACAACTTTACATGACATGCTCTATATTTTAGGTGGGCTATCCTAACCTAAGAGTAATTTTCATCTATGCAATTTTAAATTCATCTATGCAATGTGATAAATTACCAATAACTAACTTTCTTTCGTCTCTGACTCTGACTTCTGTTCATCGTGTAGTTGTAATGGAAGGCCGCCCCCGGATGAAACATCACTGTTTCAGTCCGGTTGGGAGATTGTGACACAAGTTAACCTCGAGGTAAAACGTTTAATCTGGGACTTCTGCTAATGTAAGCAGTGTCACTCAACTTGTTTTTTTTTTTTTTTTTTTTTTTTGCAAGGGGGGAGGTTGACAGGTCGTCCCACATGGGAAAAAAAAGAAGAAACAAGAAACATGTAAAATCTGTGTGCCAAATGCAAAAGCGGTCTCAGACAAATTACCACAAGCAGGCTAAAAAGCTGGCAAGCTTGTGCAGCTGTAACTGCAATTTCAACAACGAAATACTTCTTCTGAAAACACTATAAGCATTTTAATATCTAATGGCACTCGAACCATCTTGATTAAATAAATACAATTGCACTCCTTTGAGATCAGAGTGCCACCAGCACCAGAAACTTTTTCATTGTGACTCATGGTGAATGTGAGGGGCAGCCACAAAGCTTATGCAGCAGCCGTGCAGTTTGAGGCATCTCAATATGTCTAATATCAGACAGAACACTCATTCCTACAAATATATTGTACATCCAGACATTTTTCACATACACAAAATTAACATTCTGTGCACTAGAAACACTACATACTCATTTAACATCACACTTGATACTATAAGTGTAATTCACTGATCAAATCGGTACAACCTTTGAATGGCATAGAGGCCATAAAACACCTGCACCCCTGCCTCAACATCTGCAGCTCTCATTTCCACTAGAGTTCGAGTTAAAAGAGATATTTCAGTTGATTTTGACCTGATTGTTTTTATGCCGTTCCGTGCTCTTTGGTGGCCTGCGCTAGAGGCTAAAATGACAGGAAAGAAGAGAGGGAGAAAGTGGATGACACGCCACAATTATGAGCTGGATTTGACCCCATCATGTTGTGAGCACACAGTTATACCACAGCCACTTAAAAGACAGTAAATAAAAATATAACCGGTCAGTGACCCAAAAAACTTTTACAAATGTTTCGTGCAAATATTTTCACTGAAGGTCTCCACAGTACAGTTTCAGAATACGCAATGGCAGAGAATATGGCGGACAAGGAAGAGTTTGTGTTTTTCAATTGCCATCAGTTATAGTGCACCATAAGTGCAATGTGTGAGATGACACCTCTCACATGAATCATCACGAGAAATGTCAGTTAGGCAATGAGAAACTGTCTCCACCATTGTTTACATATTGACTGGCACTATGCGGTTGGCACTGATGAGAACAACACACGGCCTCTGATGACATGACCTCACTAGGTGGAAAAAGAGCCGTCACTGTCAAGCAAGCTGGTCAGAGGGTGTGGCGTTGCAATCAATGAAGGTGGGGAGACTTAAACGCAAACAAAACAAATCTAGTATCGGCTCCACGGCATGAAATCATCACATTAGCTAAGCTGGTTCTGCAACCGTCGATCCCGCACTGGGTTCTCTACAATTTACCACTCAAACTGTTCTCACCTCTTACTTTTTTCCCATTCCCCTGTCTGTGTGAGGTTCAACTGCACACTTCACTGTGCCCTGCAAGCTCTTTTACACCAGGCCACTGTAGATAAAAGAGACCAGAGTGACTGAGTGAGAGAGAAAGAGTGCATGAAGGATACAGGATTCTCATCTACTATCCATCTCATATTCTAATGCAGCCATTATGCTCTAAAAGAGGCTGCTCATCTATTCATTTTATGAGGCATTTGCGAAAAGGATGACACTGCAAGAGGTTTGGTCGGCGTGATTAAAATTATTTGAATTAGCCCTTCAATCACTGTACACAATTGTGTATAAAGTACACAGAAATGCACTCAGAGGCCAAACCCAACTCTACTCTATAATATGATGCGAAAAGATTGATTTAGTCATTTCTCACTGCGAGTTGTTTTCAGTGTGAGGAATTGATTAGTCAACACATTAAAAGCTTGTACATCATGCGCTCATATACACAACACGAAAAGGCTTTTAGAAAAATATCCAATAACTCATAATAGCTTATTGCTCAAACCACACCATATTTATAGCAATTGCATCAAGGGTACTAAAATATCCAACAAAAAGCTGTAAACAATAAATAGTAAATGGTAAACAGTAATGAGTCGGGGGGAAGGCAACCCGGGAACATGATGTGCATCCAGACATCGCTTTGATGTCACTTGTCAGTGTCATTCTATTACGGCAAGATTTCACAGACTCGTAAGACCACTTTCATGTTGTAGAGAAATGCTGGGTTAATCTGAATATTTTCAAGGCTATGTTTTGTGGCAAGCTCACATTATCAAAAGAAAAAGTTAAAATATCATCTATTCAAACGGTGAGAATGAGGAAAGAGTCAGGCAAAATTGCAAGTACAGGTGGACAGTATTGACTAAACATATTATAATATCTTCAGCAGGGGTGTAACGGTTCTGAAACCGAGACCGAAACCGCGATACAAACGTCCATGGTCTCGGGTCGTGGTTCCGTCTTCTATCTCGCACCTCCTCACCGCAGCCAACCTGCTGCACCTTGTTGAGCTGTTATTAAGTTACTGATGTGACAAAATTTATTTGTCATTTCACAATTAATTTTTAACGATTATAACACATTTAAATTTAAATCATGAAATTATTGTTCTATTTCAAGTTAGGGCAAGCTGTATGTTTTGAAAATATTGCACAAGTGCTGTTTTATTTTCTTCCAACTGCATGTGACTATTTTGGTCCAATTACCCACAAACCACTTCAAAAAAATTTAAGCAAAAAAGGAAAATAAATGAGGTCTGACTCAAATTCGGATTGGGAGAGTTGTTACACCCCTAATCTTCAGACATTATAACAATTCATGGTATGCACAAGTACAACTCAAATCAAATTCCAACAGTACATCACTCTACTTAATGCTACAATGAAAATGGCAAAAACGAGGACTGTTTAGACTCAACAGTAGAATAAGCACATAGTTTATCAGCAACGCCAACCAACTATGAGAACCATGTAAACTCTACCATTTAAATCATATGTTTATTCCTCACATTATTTTGTTAAGTCTTCTCAGTTAGTCTATATTTTAATCACTGCAGCTTTTAGAAAAGCATACGCCAACAAGAAAAGGTTATATGACTCAAATTTTGCACTGAAATGTAAATAGCGCCCACTGTGGTGAAACGGTGAAACTGCATGTTTTTGTTGGCCTGCTATTTTCTTGCAGAAATTTAAGTACAGTCAAGGAATGACAGTTTAACAAGTTTTGCAGCAAGGTATTCAGTTGGGAGAATCAACAGATTCTCTACTAAAACTTTCACTTTCTGTTTTTGGAAGGTAAAAGATTAACATTAATTTATTAGTAGGAAAGTTGTGCAGTGACTTGTATGAAAACATGGGTAAATGCAGTGCATGCTATCAACTATGATTAAAGTTATTAATAAAACTTACAAATGGGCTGTAGAGTTTACTATCATACTACAATGTCCACAGTCTGCCCTTAAAATTCAACCAGAGATAAAATGTTCTAAGGCGAAGCTCGTTACTGGAAAAATTCAAGAGAAGGTCTGATATCAAAAGCAACAGAGCCAAAAGTTGAGAAAAATTAGAAATAGCCACAAAGCCAAGTGTGAGTGCTGCTCAGACACAAAAAACAATAATGACAGAGTGTTTTTATCTAGTCAGCACAGAGAGAAAATAGTTAGCTGCACTTTCTGCTTCAACACATAATTCCATCCTGGACAAACCCTATTGACCAAAACGATAAACAAAACATAACACCTGTGAAAATAACCATCTCCAACTGAGTGGTTTGGGAATGGAGCCCCACCCTGTTTACAACACTGAGAACAAAAACAAACTCCCTCCAAGGAGCCTGGGCAAATGCAAGTCACACACTCCAACCAATACAGGCAAACAACAACAATGTCTGAAGATCTACTGGGAGACCAAGCTATCAAACAACAGCGGCTCGCACACAAACAAGGTGTGCGTGTGTGTGTGTGTTTGAGTGAGTGAACTGGAGACCCAGAGAAAGTGCCTGTGTGCGGGAGAGAGAAAGAGAAAGATAGAAAACGAGAAAGAGAGAGAGAGAGTGCGTGTGTGTGTGTATGAAAGCAGAATAGAATAGCATACAGAAAGTTGAATACCCCACCACACACACATACACACACACGCACAGTCTTAGGTCAACTGAATCATCAGGAGTCGGGGAAGATACCGTCACCACCTTCGATGAATAGCTCACAAAACCACATCAGTATGACTTCACCGTGGCAAACCCTGTACTTTGAGAACACTCACCCTCAATATCCAGGGGACTCTGAATGAAGAGGTAATGAATCTCAGTTAACAAGGCCATTATCAGTGAAGGAACTACATCATCACGAGGGACTCCAAATCCACGAGGTCTTTACATCCACTGGCCTTTTATTGTCGCTATCAAACATGCACGCACGCTGTCAATGACTTCATCAACCAAAAATGCAAAGAAAAAGAAATATTACGCCTTTGATTTCAAACTGTACATCATCAAGGTAAACAATGAGACTCTATAAGGGACGCTGGCCCAATTAGCCATCTCTGCTCTCCGCTGTCAAGTCTTTAAACAGGCTACCGGGATGATAATAGTCACCTGCATACTTTCATCTGTGCTCCAGACTCATCAGCATCTCCTCTGCCAGAGCGCTGCACTGCATCTTGGGTAATTACTGCTTCCCAATTACCACCAAGCTGGTAAATATATATCAAATAAACAAGCAACAACCCGTCAATTAGGAGCACCCTTTCATAATGGGGGGGACTCGAAATGATGTTTTATGTACAAACAGACAGAGGAAAGCCGTGAGAAAACGGAACATTTCAACTTCAAAGTGAACTTGCATCCGTTGAGTGCACTTAGGAGTATATCAGTTTGTAAAATCATTAAATCACACGCGCTTTTGAGGTAATTAATATGCACCCCTAATTAAAGGTGTTCTAACCGCAAACGGGCGCTATGGGATAGCACATGGGAATATCGCTAACCCACCACAAAAGGATTTAAAAATGAAACATGGCCTTTTCTTTGGAGGAGAGAGCGCAGGGACAGTTAACATTGTTCAATTCAAAGGCAGAGAGAACGGCTGCAATAACAATCTGTCAACAAAATTTGCATTGCTGCTCTCTCCTCATCTCCATTGCTCTCCCCTGTCTCTCCTCAACCCCAAAGAGCTGCCGGCTCAGATCTGAGCACTCTGATGGCTTATCACATAGCGAGCAGCAGGGCTAAGCTGGAGTGATGCACCCGAAAGACATGATCAAAGCACACCAACTTTCCACCCAGCAATGATGATGGAAGAGCAGGCCCTGCCATGTAATGTTTCTTGTCAGGGTGGGGCTGCCGACTGAAAACACATCCAAGAAGTCATTGATGGGGCCCGTAAAGATGTGCTCCTCAAGCTTTTTTTTTTCTACACCACCCTGGCTACTACAGCCAACAGGGTTAAAGTAATAATCTGTGACATTCCCATACAAGTAAACGTATGGTTTTTGCTATTCTCTCTCTCTTTATATAACCAGGGTCCAAACTTAATACCAACCAAGCGCACAATGCGGGAAAAATTGGCTTTGGCTCGAGTTGGAGTTACTTGGCTAGTTGGCCGGTAAACAAATTTTCAAATCACAATGAAAGGCCAGGTGAGATTACTGAAGAGACTTCATGACCCTCCTCCACTATAAAAAAAACTTGAAAGGATGAAGTGAACAAAGCAAATCAATTGCTAAAAGCAGCATTCTAATCCTGTTCTGTAGCATCATCTATCATGGTTTATCAGTCAGTGGAAAACAAACAAGCTGGCAATATAGATCAAATATTTTTTCATCACTTAATGCACAAATGTGGTGACAAATTCCCGGTGCTTAAGACACCAAACAGCAAAGAGGAAACAACTGTTTATCGTGATGGAAGAGTCGATGCCCTGTGATGGACTGGCGACCTTTCCAGGGTGTTTCCCCACTTTATGCCCAATGCATGCTGGGATAGGCTTCAGCCTCCAGCGACCCTGAATAGGATAAGCAGTAATGGAAAATGGATGGATGGATTGATGAATGGATGGAGCACCAACCATGATCCAGTTTTTTGGCTGGTAAAAAAAATATCTTTGGCACTTTCACTCTATCTTTGCCAGATGGGTGAAAACGTTCCTTTTATACCCTGGATACAATGCAATAGTGTTTCAACCTATAGCTAGGTTGAAACACTAGCAACCTAGTTCATGAAAACTTTTACATTTGCTGTTTACTGCAACAGTGTCTGGTAGACCTTTCTTTATCAACAACACCACCACCACCAAAGAAAAAAAACTGGCACACAGGAAGTGATGAATTTTATGTTTGCAAGGGCAGGAACAGCAGTAAGAGAAGAAGAACTGGGTAGTTAGCATGAGCAGCGATCAGCAGCGACCGTGCTAATTCCTTTAAAGCAATGCTTCTGATATTCTGAAGTGGCGTTTTATATTTCAAGCAAATATCCCACATTTTGGAACAACTTTTCAGCATGCACACCTCCATTTGAGTTCAGTCAGAGTTTAATTCCAACATGCTGCCCCAGCAATCCAACAGTCACCATCAGCATTCAGGTTATTTCTCTGACTCCTCTTATCAAAAATTGCCAGGAGGCAAAATTACTTCTTGAAAACTGTAACCATGGACACAGAAAACAAATACCAGAATCCACATCGACCTATATTGTGCGTGCGGTTAAAGTGTGATTTTGAGTCTAGGTTTTTAAAAATGAAAGTGAGTGAGTGATGTGTTTTTGGATATCAAATATCAGTTGTTGCTCAAACATTGATTCATGGGGCATGCATACTAAAAAGTGGAAACATTCGACCAAAGAGAAATATCATTTACAGTACTGATGTAACCAACTGTTACTAGTGGCTTCAGGCTTGTTCCCAAAGCGGTTTGTTCCCAACTTCAGATCAACCACTGAGAAGCCTTTTCATGTTGCCAAGGACGCTCAGACAAAACAGCACGCAAAATATCTCAGAGCAAATATTCATCCACAGAGATACAATACAGAATTCTGTTAAAATGAAGCTCCAAAGAGGCCATAGAGGCCATATCATAAATACACTCAGAACTACAGACGTACAGACTGGACAGCAGATAGAAACAGGTGCTGAGGTTTTGCCTGGCAGCTGAACACAGCTTGTAGCATATGGTTAGGCCCCTTACATCTGTCTGAAAATGTTTGTAGCTTACCTGCATCATACCCTAAAGAGACAAAGCAGCGCTACTCAGGAAATTCAGATTTTAAGTTGCTGGTTGCAAAGAGGCTCCTGCAGTAACCCCAAAAACCTGAACAGGGCATCATGCGCCTTCAATGAGCAGCTTTTGGTAAAAAGTTACTTTTGTTTGTTGGTAACGAGTTACTCAAAAAAAAAAAGATGCATGCATAATTCAAAGTCCATGTTTGTGATTTATGTGGGTAAAGTCTTAAGTTAGTAGCTGGCCTGCTAAGGGACGTCACAAAGAGCTATTTGAAGGGCATGTGGTGACTCCACAGCAGTCGACAACCACTGGGTGTATCGAGTTTAAGGACTATACTCATAATATACTGCACTGGCACCATAAAAAGCCCCAATTGCCCTGCACACTTAATATGACATGAAGCAAGGCAATTTAGGTTTGAAGGCAGTTTACGTGAGGCATTCATGTGCGACTTCTGCACAACAGAGAAATCAATTTGTATTCACTGACACTGAGATCAAAATCAAGTCAGAATTAGAGTAATTGTTGGTATTTTCCAGGGCCGTGCACCAAGACAGTGTGAGAGTGCCTACACATCTGGCTTGTTTTGAATGACTGAATCAAGCATGGAGCACAAGGCTGAGTAGTGGGGTTCATCTGGGCAGATGTGAGCACCCCAATCACACTTGGATCTGAAGCCCTTCATAATCCACCTGGCCCAAGAGCAGTTTATTTGAAGTAAACAAAAGCCAGAACAATGAATTAAATGCAGCTGAATGGCAAGATTTTACCCTCTCATATTTTTTAATATTTTATGTTACCGCCCGAGGAAGCATTTACATGCCCATCCATCTTTTTTTTGCTTTTGGTTTATAAGAAATATCCAAACAATTGTTAAGACCCGCGAAACAATCACATGCTTTAATCAATCACAAACAGCAAACTAAAGCAACTTAAAAAGTAACAATTGTTACCAGGCTATTCAGACTAAACAGAGAGCAGAACTTCCAAAATCTGTTTGGGTAAATCTGCTTGATATGATTCAAAACTTTGTCCAACAAAAGGACAGGTTTTGACAATCACATGGTTTTGTTTACAAAGACTGAATTGTTTTTCAGCTGGCAATACAAAGTTAGATAAACCGATGAAAAACTACAACGTATCAATTTCACTACTCATTTCAAATGAGTCAAACACGTTTATTGTGTGATAAATCGCATGTTTGTATTTGGGAATATATGTTTTACATCTGAGAAATGCCCTTGTGTGAGGCTCATCCGTTGTAAACTGAGAGGATATTCCAGGGTTTTCCCTCTATGGCTCCTGACTTTGGACCTCTGGATCAAGGAAAAGCTCAGCCAATGGCCTGATCACTGTCAGCTGTCAACTCCACAGCTGGCAAAGTGGGATCTGTGACAACCAAGCCAGTTCAGCATCTCATCTGAGCCCTAATCCAACAAGGCAGACCCTACTGCCTACGGGTAGGCCATGGAAGACGATACATTGCTCTAGGCGCTGCACAACACAACTTTGGTTAACTCTGAAACTATCATTCTTAACCAAGACACATTTCAGGCATCTACACTTAACGATTTTTCATGAGTTTGTTTCAATAAATGCTGATGCCAAAGCAATATGAAACCATGCCATAAAATGAATAATGCTCAATTGTTGTGACCAATACTGTAACAATTTGACACCGTTTGCTATTACTTCTTCATATTTTTTTTTTTTGGTGACCCAGAAGTTAAAATGGTGTGAAAGCTGTTCACATCTGAATACAGAGCATCTGCAAAACTGTGAACATGCACTTACTTTTTTGCGGAGCTGATAATGAGTGCAGATTAGGTTTCCCAGATTCACTACTTTCTACACTTCTACCTTATGAAAAGTTTCACATATCAGTGCAAACCACTTCATAGCACAATGCCAAGTTAACTGCTGAGGACGTGCCCAGGATGTAAAACTCGCCCAATTCCCTTTGATTATTTATCTTTGCTTCAACAGTCTCTCTTTATCTCGTTTGAAAAAGGTCATCAGCAACAAGCGAAATAAAATCAGAGCTTTCGCTCCTCAGTGTTCTCAAGTGTCAGATGAGCATTCGCAAAACCAGATTTTACTTTGATCAAAATCCCCCTGTAAAATATGGCGACCTTATTCTTAGAATTAACAAAAGCCAGAAAGTGTTTTAAAAAGACAATTGATTTTTTTCCCCCCTATATAATCATTATTAAAAGCCATCAGTAAATGTGGCTAAGTAAAATCTTTTGGCAGCAGCGCCATTGCCCTGGGTAGCATACTGATAATGATGCGACTGTTTCAATATTTTGTGCATCTAATTCTAAATTAATAGCATGCACTGCAAATCAACCGGCCAATCAATCTTTTATATGAAACAATGTACTTCCTTCTTTATAGCTGAAGCCAACCAACAAAGTAATAAATAAGCCAATACACTAACAAAGGCACAGACATACAGACAGACAGATAGATGATTCAATACATACTATATTTTCCAAGAAAGGATTATCTGTATTCCAATTTTGCATTCCTGAAACACAACACCAGTAGTAAATTCATTTTGCACCGCGAGTTAATTGATTGTAATTGCACGCTTCCTCTCTTCCCCTGCAGACGGATGACATTTTTGTCAGCCTCCCTCCCCTTATTAAGGACAGATGACAGTGGAAGACAGTAATTAATGGCTGCATGAGTTAATGGCCGTCCTGAGCGTTTTGCAGTCTCCATAGAGACTGAGGAGCTGCACAGTGCTCACCTGAAGCTGTCCACTCTCTGACCAATCGCCTTCCTCCCTGGCATGGAGAACAGTCTGCCTGGGCACGCCACAGGGGCCAGGACACACTAACCTTTACCCTGGAAATATTGTTCTGCTTTCCTTTGTTATCACTTCCATTCATGTAATACAGCACTAATGAGCGTGCCGCAGTCATATTCATATTGCCGGTACAGTTTCCTTTTGTGCTGTGTGAATCAAATATGCAAAAAAAAAAAAAAAATCACATGACAAATTCATTTACCAGAAAATTCCCTTTATTCGTCTGTCACTTGTCTCTCTTTGTGCAAAAATGTTTCAAGCTACTAGTCTAAGGGCATCTTGTATCTGAAACCAAATGAAGGGTGAAGCCGGCAAATAGATTTGAAAGCAACAATACAGGAAAGTGCAGAACCTCATTCCCACACCGGGCCAAAAATAACTCCTTATCATTCAGCTGCAAGCAAGGGTGCTCAGTCAGTTTACAGGCCCTCCGTACCCAGCACAGGGTATTTCAATGTGTGTTCACAAATACTGAGCCGTCAGATGAAAGAGAGGGCCGCTCCACTCAGGGATGGGAGTCCTCAGACTGAATGCATGAGTGACTGATTACTTTCTTCCCAATTTAGCCTCAACTCTCCACACAGAAGAGCCTTACCCCAAGCCTGTAAAGGCCAAACTAGAAATAAGGGCTTTCCAAATAACTCAAAATCACAGATTGGAGTTTTAAGGATCTTGAGTCATTACATTGCATACAGCTGCTCTTCCTCAAATTTCAAGCTTTTATTTCCACCCCCCTGCCAACTAAATTTATTCAGTTGTGGTAGGGGGGCAGAGAAAGTACAGTCGTTCTGACTGGCTAAAACCAGACGGAGGGGACGGTGTTAGTTTGTTCCCATCAGAACCAGCAGAAGCCGAAAACGTCTCTACGTTGCTAGCCGTGTCAAACACCAGGGCTGGAAAAGTTGCAAAGAAAGTTCACCCTGTGCTTTTAAACCTGGGTCAGCATTTGCGAAGGTCCATTTCTGCATAAGTGAGCACACAAACCCCAGTGCCTGTTCAAATAGTCTGCAGCTCTCTCTCAGGCAGCTCATGACAACAGCCCAGCAGCAGCACTGTTTGATCTCCAATGTTTTCCTTAATCTGGGTTGTCAAGGTTCGCTTGTTGGAGGCTGTTTACTTTACTTCTCCTACAAAAAAGTGTTTTTTTCCCTCAGACAATGACTAATCCAAAGACCAAGGAGGAGGGAGGACTGCCGGCAATAGCTGTTAAAGCTGCAGTTGCCTTTTTTGTAATTTTTCAGATGGTTTTAGCCCTATTTTTTCCAGCTGCAGATTGACTTGGTCTCTACTGTAAAGAAATTAATATTTAACTTTACATTCATGTTGTTCACTGTCAATAGATGGATAGTCTCAGAATGTTCTATTTATTTTATTTCTATTCTCTGTTAACCAAGTATGATGCTGAGTGACTCTTTAAAAATAATATTAAATAACACGAGTTAAAGCACGTCTGGGTAGGTGACATTTTTTTTAAAAATGAAACATGAAAGGTTTAGAGGCAAGAATTCATTGTATGTTACTGCTGTCCATTAATCTGTGATACACTTGTTTAAAAA
>OMLF01010392.1:23640-51463 GCA_900302615.1 Holocentrus rufus
CAGATGTTAAAGTGGTTTTGCTTTGAATACATTTCCACAATATAAAAGAACAATTTTTCTTACACACATTCCTATGGACAGTAAAGAAGATTAAAACTGTTAAAGCAATTCAATTCACTTACACTCTGATAAACAACAAGTGATAACTTAACATTTTTTTCTACTTTTCCCAAGTAATATTTAGGTGCTCTGCAACTTTACATTATTTAGCCTTATCTAGCCCTAACAAGAAAATGACTGCTACACACACACACACACACACAGCAAAACTGAATAAAACCACTCACTTCCAAACTTTGACCAGACAACCACAACAAATAATAATAAAATAAATAAATACAACTATTAGTTTCCTACTTTTTAGACAGAATTGTCATTGTGATAATTGACATTAAATAACAATTTCATTCAGTAAATCCTCTACGTTAATAGAGCTTCACTCTGGACTGAATATCCACTTTAAATGCATTATGTATAACGTTAGCCTTATCATACAGCAGACATGCCATACCTCAACATGTATTAAGAGCTTTCGATCAACGCTAATGATGGACAGTTAAGTGTAAGTCCCCTAATGTATTAGCATGAAGAAAAGCCGCACTATAGTTACACCATAAATTATAACTGTAACAAATAAAGTTGTGGATTAAAGTGGTTGTGATGTTTTCTTCTTTTAGAGTTTCTATGATGAGTTAGCTAACACGTGGAGAGAAAAGCCCCTTCCCTGATTTTACTACAAAGAAATCACGGCACTCAAACTTCCCTTGCACCATGTATAGTTTAGAAAGTTTTACGGCGCTAACCCAACCAGGTAACACTGTAATTACGAGCTCGCTTCTGTTAACGGCTATCGCTAACCGGCACTTTCTCAACAACTGGCACAAACTGTGTAAATAGTTTAATTTTCTCCCCGGCGAGACATTTCCCCCCGGGGGACTCATGGATAGCACAAGCAGAAACCCAACTTTCCAAAAAAAAAAAAAAAGTAGAAGATGCACGACTCAATACTTAATAAAGACATTCTTGTAATAGCAACAGCACGTAAAAGCGACGTGACATTAAACTGCGCGAACAGCCAGTCTACATGCTAATATTACAGGTGTTTGTTTATTTGTTTATTTCGCCATTGCAAACATTTCTAGAAGACAGCAAACCCCCCAAAAAACAAAGACAAACTCCGTGTGTGTTTGTGTGTGAGCTGCAGCAGAAGCAGCGGCAGCAGCAGCAGGTAGATACGATATAACAATGCCAATGTTAACGTTATGATAATAGTGAAACTTACCGGAATGGAAAACGCGTTGCTGCAGCTTACAGGCGCACGCGGAGGATACCGATTCGCTAGTATGAGATAACGAACCCGTGCACGCGAGCCTGTGTACCAAGAACGCGTGCGACAACAAATCACACCGTAAACACCAATATTACAATATTACTCCGCCCGTCTTGGTGTTGGTGGTGTGTGTGTATGTGTGTGTTGGAGTGGGGGGGGACTAACTAACTAACTTAAGTACGAGCAGAGTGAGAGATATCTTACCGAGAGCGTCGAAAAAAGCAAAATCTGGAGTTTCACACTGCCTCCCTGTCTCGTTTTGGATGGCAAAACGAGCTTCTTCCTTAATGGTGTTATTAGATTTTAACACGCCGAAAGAAGAAAGGGGGTGAAAAAAGGAAGAATCGCGGATTTGGATGTTGTTGTTTTCTGATGTTGTAAGTCCGTGACGTCACATCCACATCCACCTGCCATGTAAACAACTCATTGCAGATCCTTCAGAGAAACATCATAGTCACAAGTAAAATTCAGTATCACTTAATAGCTCCTTTATACGGGGAAATGTAATTATACGCATTAGTTTTAGCTGAAAAGTGTGACAGCAGAGAGGGGGGTGTCAGAAAAGCTAAAATGTCTAAGCTGACTAATTACAACTGAGGCAGAAGGAAGTTCGCCTATTATTTTCTCCTGTATTTTTTTTTTTTTTATTCTGAGGTTCATCATTACTGCACTAAACGCTCATTGCAAAGAGATGAAATGCAGCAGCATAATTATCAAAGATGTTTTAATCTTAGCTGTAAAGAATTTTAAACTTATTATTAGTAGGCTATTATGACTTTGAAGATGACATTAAAGATAACCAACAAGCAGATCTTGCCATTTTACTTTGGTGCAGTTTTTTAACATTTAGGTCAAACTTTCACATTGTTATGAAGCATTAAAAGACCTAACTATGTCAAACTTTCTGTAAAGTTATTAGGAACTGCTGCATTGAATCATTGTTTTGGTTGAGGACTCCTATTCAGTTTGCATGCCTGCTGTCACAAGACGTGTAAAGACATTATGACAGTAATTAAAATCTCTGTCACTTGCCCCTGCAGAGGAGAATTATCATGGGCCAGTTCAACAGTCCAGTTAACACTCATTGAAAAGCAACATTAATTTAACCTCAAGAGAAAATATTTTAAGTCTTTTTTGTCCTTGATCAAGGTCTGAAAAGCACAGCCCATTTCATTATCAACGACATTACATTTATCATGGCTGCATCTGGGAGGAATGCTGCTGATGAACCCTCTTAGAAGAGCCCGTTTCTTAGTAGATAGCGCCACCCTCTGACCATTTCTGGTCACACCATAAAAACATCACTATAATATTCCTACAGGGACTTACAATGTCTTTGGTGTCCAACAGTGAGTTTATACTGACCTTATCATATTAATAGTATTTTTAATCTCCTGTTACATTTATAAACTATATTCTTCCTACAATATTCTGAATTATATAGACTATAGTTTGGCTGTAACATCTAAAATGTGTTATGACAGTTCTTTTTTGTAAGGCCGTATCACCCATCATATAACACAATCCCATATCACTAAAAGTTTTTATGGAAACAAAGGAAATGGCTACCTAAAATAAAATAATACAGTTTTGCCAATAAATAGCCTTGTAAACTAAACAACAAGCCTGATATTTATGTGCTGACACTTACTGAAAAAGGTCTCAGTGTGAGGTGACAGCTGGAGATGGGGTGAGCTAAGGGGGGTTAGCGCCATATTCCCATTGTAAAGAGGTACTGTATGAGGAGGCAAGTAGCCCGAAGGCACAGAGACACATCAGTCACTGCATGGCCCACAACCACAGTGTTGTGTTTAATGACCCCGGGGCCCATGAAGCCAGAGAAACACGCAGATGTCAGCTGAGCCATTCAATTGATAAGTCATAAGCCACGGGAGCTGGATTCAAAAAATATGAATGAGACATACACAATTCGCTAACTTTATGATGAATATTCTGGCTTCTTAAAGAATAAAGACATACATGAATGTAAACAAAAAACAAATATTTCCTAGCCTGAATAATTTCATCTTCACCTTTTGATTTCCCTGAGTAAAACAAAACAAAACAAAAATACTATAATAGGCCTAAATATCCTTATGGGTGCTTTTATTGTGTCTGTGGGATTCAATATTAAGTTTACACTGAATTTATGCTACTTAATAATCTCCCCTTAGCATAATTATGTTATTCATATATTTTTTTCTCTAAGGTTTGCTGTGATATTTGTACAGTATGCCTATCCTGCTTAAATGTATTATAGGATTACTATAGTTCTTTTTCATAAACATGGTTGTAAACATGATTATCTGGGTCAGATAGCAAATTAATGACAAAAATACAAATGTATGCACATTATCAAGGCAATCTAACACATGATCTTTGCTTTCTAATTCATCAGAGGCTTGATCTGCGTTTCAATAATGGATCTATAAGCTCAATGGAACCCAACAACCATGTGTCTGAGTTTGAAATTATTATCACATTTTGTTGGTGTCATGCTGGTGATGTGTTGGATTAGGGCCTTGGCTTGATGGAGTGCAGTTACAAATTAATTGAGGATCACTATCAGTTACGTAACAGCCTCTCCACAAGTACTCGTGCACACAACAAAGTAATTAGCGTTCTGTTAATTAGGTAATTAAGCAAATGAAAAGAAGCTCCTCTCGATTTCCAAAGGGGGTGGATGGGTTTCATGCGCTGTTTTCCCCTTGCTGCTGGGGGGCACTGTGAACAGCAACAGGAACAATAAAGGACTGTAGCATTCAACATGTAATGAAAGGAAGGGCACTTCTGGAGAGGGTTTGCAGATAATGACTTGTAAAGAGTCATAAGATGGTGAGAGGACAAGAAACCAGATGACAAAATATCTTGAACGTGCAACCTTCTGCCATCTTATATACTGTACTATATACTTCTTCATGTAACTACTGGCTAGAAAAAGCACTTGATTAGCATAGATCCCAAACTCAGTGTCACTAGTGAGTTCGAATGAGCATCATGGATTATTTGAAAATATTTCAAAAGTGTGACATGCCAAAATACTGTGGGATGATTTCCCAGACATAGGCAGCATTCAAAAATAATTTGGACCCATATACTGAAAAGTCCAGAATTTGGCCATAACTCCATTATGGTGCCCCTGCTGTTCTAATTATAGGCTTGCCTGGCATTGGGATGACCAAATACATTCTCTAATTTGTGCCTCAGAGTATGATGAGAGTGTGCACTCTTAATTTGTGCTCTAATTTGTGTCCCAAAGTAATGTGCAGTCTTAACATACACTGTGTCTACAACTGGGAAGGCCAGCTACATTCTCAAATTTGGATCCCAGATTATGGTGATAATATCTGTTATTAATATGTGCTTTTATTGTTCAGTGCCCTTCAGTATTTTTTTTTGTCTGCATTTACTAAGTGAGCCAAAAATCCTTGAGGGCATTAAAATAAACAATACAAGTAATGAGATATTTTATGCTAAATTTGTTGAGCATGTTGGGCATTTTCTGCTCATTAAATATATAGTTTATCATCTTTACCATGGGCCTTGGTGTAGATTTACCATAATGCATTTGTGTTTATAGGAGAAGATGAAAACATGCATACATTTTTCCTATAATAATTTACAAACTCTGGTAGATTTATGCATACATGGACAAGCTTTTTCAATTAAGTTGATCATTATGGATGTGAGCCCAGAAAAGAGGATTTATGCATACATTGTTTTGCAAAAATGAGTAAAAGAAAATCTGTCAGTCATAATGTTAGTAACAGTAATGAATATGTATGCTGAGGTATCATCACCTATAACATTGACCTATAACAAAATCAGCTTTGCAAAAGGGATCTGTGTTTTTTGCCCAAGAGTGAACCTTTTCATTGCCATCATAGGATGTATTATGATGGTTTACTGCAGGCTGTCAAAGCATTTGTTTAGTTAAAGGCACAGGAACCAGTTTGTCACCTGGTTTTCCAAGACTTAGAGTGTAAACCTGAAAACCTGCACACACACTGGCCCTGTTCAAAGAATTCCTTTGGGTAAACAAGCAATATGAAGCAATAACTGAAAAGAAAAATAAAACAAAGACACTTTATTTTGGTAGGGTTTTTAATGAGTGCATTTGAGGGCTTTCTTTGCCTCCAGAAAGACTTTTCTGTTTTCATATTTTTCACTCCACTGTTTCCAAACTCCTTTCTTTCCATTTTCATGCATGCATACCTAACATTACCAACAACCCAATCAACTTTTTAACAGCTACAGTAGTGTACAGCTAAACAAATTTTCTTTGTCACACTCTCCCATTGTCTTCCTTCAGTGACAAAGTAGTTATTGTGAATCATTATGCTGTTTAGGCATAGCACTAAATGGAATAAAAACCTCTTACTAAAATCACTGTATTGACAAATCATTGATGAGTGATGAGTTTTTTTGTTTTGTGTTTTTTTTTTTTTTCAGGATCAATGCACATTAATGAATATTGCTGTAAATGTGCCGGAGTTAGCCAAAAAGGCTAATTTTCATCTATAGTTCCTGGCCAGATGTTTTGACATGACAACTTATAAGCAACCGAACAACATTTCAGCAGATATTAGAACAGTTATGAGTAAGCAGCCCATGAAACCTATTGCATCCAGAGCACAATATGCATGCAGCACATGGGCGGCAACAGCACAAGACTGCAGTCCAGCAAAAGCACATTGTTTAGGAAAAAACACAGAGAATACATACATGAGTAAAATGCATAGACAGATAAGGTCAAAGACAGCATGTATAACCAGCAATATGGCAGCAGGAGACATATTTAATGCTGGAAAACGTGATTATTAGTGAGCGTATAATTACTTGTGAGCCACAGTCTTAACGGATGAGTGAAGGGCCGGTATGTGTTAAGATCTCTGATATGTACTGGCACAGAGTTCCATTCTCGTGAGGCTTTAACTGAGAAAGCAAATTGACTAAAATCACTTTTTTGACCGTGGAATGATGTCCTCTCATGTTGGGCCCCTTGTAATCTGTCTGTGACTAACAACAGTTATGCAATAATCAAATGTTATTCTTCCACCAAGCAATATAGTTCTCAAACAGTAGCTAAACAGCATGGTTGCTAAGCTACACAGAAGTAAAGTATGAGCCATAATTTCCGGTTAGCATACAAATATTTTAATTGACTGTTATGCAATCATAGATGTGCGTTTATGGGGGAATATTAAATGATTTGAACTTCCTTTTCAAAACTGATGACATAAGGTATTTATTTTGTAACAGCAGCTGTAGTCTAGGCACTATCATGCCTATCTTCGAGGATTTCAGTTAGAGCTCTTAATTTTGATTACCTTGTGTAGCACAAAGGGTTTACAAGACAAAAGACTATGCATAGGCAGCAATAAAGCATCCCTTATTCAGTTATGTCCCACTCCAATTGGATTCTATTTTGAATTTTAAAACAAGCATCAGACATACTGTATCATGTAGATTAACCTTAGAATCAGTCTAAATATGAGTATAGGAGTACATGGGAGTGAAAAGACAAGAGTATTTTATGGATTTTTCCTTTAGCTCAGCGTTATCATTCATTCTTAATACATCTCTCATCCCTTTACATGTGTATTGTCCATTATACACATAATACATAGCACGCATTCCCAGGATAAGTTTTTTTCACAGATGTTGCATGGAAAGAAACCTACAAATCCATCATGCACAAAGTATGTGCACACCTTTTTTTACACAAGGCCCAATGTGTGCCTGTATTAGAAGGCGCTATTGATGCCCATTCAGTGCTAAATACTGAGCTAGGCAGTTTGTAATAACCTGACTATATAGAATATGGTCAATTTATTGTCAATGTAGCAAACAGAAAACATATTGACAGAAGTTTCACAGTTCCACAAAACTCATTAGTATAATTAAGAAATGTAGTGGAATTAAAATGTGTAAGCTAAAACTGTATGTTTCCATTAAGTTGGAGCATAGCCCTTTCTGAGTGGTATGCATGCAACCATCAAGTGTGTTCCCTTTAGTTACTGCTATACACACCTTGTTGGACTTTACAATACACACGGTTGTATGATTTTCATTCAAAATCAGTAACCAGGCTCAGATTTAATGGGCATACAATATTGAAAGAGTTTACAGCACTATTTTTCTGTAGAGCCTGTCTGCATTAACCTTTGCTACCAAACTGCCTAAAGAAATTGAAGAAAAGCTCTGTGTTATCATACAGGACAGTCAGTTGACAGCTTTTCAGGCATAGCAATGTTTATTTTTGGGTCTTCTATCACAATTATCAATAGGTGCTAGTAACATGAGGCTTTCTTTGGTCAGCATCTTCATTTCAGTGTTTATTTTTGTTTTATTTAATAATGTTACAGAATTGCAATTTAAAATCATGACATCTACACATTGGATGAAAATACAATTATAATCTATAAGGTGCTTTGGTTTCAGCATCCATAGAGTCCCTATCCAGATGCTCGATCACAGGTTATGCTAGATTACAGCACAGCAACTTTTCAGAAAAGTAAAGACTATTATTTTTCATCAAACATTGTTTTCATGTATTTTAACCTCTTAAAAGTTCATATTTATAACACTCAACTGCATTAAACTGCATGCCAGGTTTTCTGTTCTCCAATTTGGCAGCTATGTCATGTTATCATTGGTTAGCTATTAGAGTTACTGCAGCCACTAAAGAGCCAAGCCACTTTGTTTTCAGATCATCAACAAACCAACAAGCTAACAGAGTCAGCTTTTGGTTTCTGATAGTGCAAAGTATCTCAACTGCACAAGCCTGAGTTTTCTGAATCCTTTCAGCCCTTGACTCTGGATACAATTCAGTTTATGAAATGCTGAGTGGGCTGTTTGACACCAGCATTTTGTAGCCATCTGCCATCTCAATAGCCTTTATAAGTGCAGTTAAGTGTAGGTCTGATCGGTGCCAAGTGCAGGTAGATGCTGGTATTTACTGTCAAGTCTTCTGAACGCATTTCATAACCCCAATGACATACTCGCACTCAAACCTTTCCTCTAAAATCGAAGCAGAGTGTCCATTTAATTGCTCACCCTCAGACAGAGATCAAGTTCTGTGTTTAACACTTTTATACGTTTCGTTTTAACGAGAATTAAGAGGAGAGGTCATCCAAGTCCAAATTTAAGTCACGTTACGTTGGCTTCCAGTGGTGTTTAGAATCAATTTTATAATTTTACTGACTCACTTCAGCACAGCTCACTTTAAAATGGCTTCACTCCAGCTTATAGAGAAACTTAATGTGTACAGAAGCATAGTCTTTGAATGCTAAGGACAAGCAGGGAACAAGCATTTACAGTCTTAAACACTGGAGCAACTACTTACAAGTACTGAGTTTGTTTCAGAGGACTTGGATTTGACAGCTTCCTCACCGACTACAGCTACTTTAATATTAAAACAACAGGAGCCTGCTGCTAATCAAACAGTGGCATGATTAAATATTTGGATTAAACATCACGCTGACACTGGGATACACACTGGTTTAACATTACAAAGATTCACAATAACACACACCTTATTTTAAAGAGGTTTATACTTGCCAACACTGATTATGCTGCCTTAACCTATACATGAACTCTTCAGTTAAGTGCCATTTCCCTTTAACACCTGAGGTCACTTACCAGTAACATTCAAGAGCAGAAACAGCCAACTGGTACACTCAGATGTGATGAATCAGCACAAAATGGCCGGGCTAAAATGACGGATGCTGGACCGCAGAGCTATTAACTCCTAACCAGGAAAGAGTGACACGCAGCACATATGGCTGAATGGAAACACTTTGCTCTAACAGGTATCAGTTGTTGCTGGTGAAGGGAGAAATGCAAAGCATAACAACTGTATTTTTTTTTTTCATTTCATCATCTAAAAAATGGTGTTTACACAGACTACTGCCCCCTGAGAAGTGAATCATCAACCAGTCCAAAGTTGAACAATAAAAGCAGTGTGGCAAAGCATTCAGTATACTGTAGCCTACATCTGTATGATGTCAGTAGTCATGGCATGTTAAACACATTAGTGGATGTAACTAAGAGTACGTAATGTTTCCCCATAATGGTCATGATTTATAAATGAAGAATATGCTGCATTCTGCTTTAGAAAACAAAGTAAGTGCATCTCTATTCCAGCAAGGTCATTCTCATTTCAGGTGTACATTCATTTGAAGCAGCCCTCTGAGTAGATAAAAACAAAATGACGAAATGAAACTGTAAGCATCGTTTATTGAAACCTGACACTTCAATCTATGACTTTTTTTTTTTAAACATGAAACCTGACATATTACAGCTACAAAACGTGAAAACAGGATGGCCTTATGTTCCGTTCCTCCAAGCAAACAAGAATACAGTTCGGTAAACAAACTTGCAGATGTATTGGTATGGAAAATAAGTGCAGAGAAGTACTAGCTCCACTCATATAGCAAAGAGAAGAAGTGCAGCATCTGTCATCATAGCCTGAATGACTCAGTTTAAGAGAATGGATGTCTACTTCCAACATACAGTACATGTATCAAACATGGTGTGTTTAGGAGCTCTCCATGATGCACCTTTTATGTTAGATACTGCACTCAAACCACAGCGATAAGAAAGTTTCATAAATCAAATCTGAGAGACATCGCTCTGCTTAAACATTATGGCTTCATAAATGAGGACCAACGTTTTTAAAATGGGTAATCATGCGCAATATCTCCAAATATTACGCTGATGCTTGTCTGATTTATGAAACCTTCAGAAAATGCATGGGACATTCACTGCATCCTCAGAAGTGAGACAGTCCAGCCAGGCAAAATACTCCAATCAGTAGGATATAAACTTTCTCAACTGCAAAAAAAAGTGCTTTGGCACTAAATACATTGACTTGTTTAAAACAACTCTAAAACAACTTATGACGAAATAGGAAACATAATTAAACGGTTAAAAGTAGTGAGATTGTGTAGCTGCTACCTCTATACCAGGGATAAATTGTGAGGTCCATAAGCTGTGCAGAGATAAGGACCATGACAGTGCAGTTCAGTATAGGAGGAAGTCAGGACTAACATGAACTAAAACTGCAGACAAAATGAAATCTATATGACACGGTTCGATGAGGCTTATGCTTGTACATTCTCTGAAAAGTTCAGAGCACTGGGAACCGCGCCAAAAATGGGAAAAAAGGCATCAGTCATTAAAATTTATAAAAATATATTGATAACATTATCTTGTTGAAAGCAAAATAATATTCTTGATTACATTGTGGACAGTGCCTTTATGTCCAGGCAGCTACAGAGTTCAGTTAAAAAACGAACCAAAAAAAAAAAAATTAAAACACAAAGTGCATTACAATCTAATGTCTTGAACGTCCTCCTTCAAAGGCATGATGTTCCATGTGAGCTGGAAAGTAAAAAAGTAAAACCATATTCAGTGTGAACTGTCATGAAAGCATAGCAGTGTTCATTTTGTATTAGATGAATCAAAACAATTCAGACTTCTGACTATATGACTATTTCTTTTATCCCTTTTTATATATAAAAAACATACACCCCTCCCACAGATTCGAACTTTAAATGGATAAATAGCATGTACCAGAATGTGCACTTCAATATATCAAAGTAAATTTAAGTGCACCCAACAAAATAAAGTGTGAAGTGGCAGTGTTGTAAACTTGGCACAGCATTGATGAAAAATAAAGCTTTTCAGGTAAGAATCAAGTTAAGTGCATCAAGTTAAACAAATATACATTACAATAATTGTAAAGGTGTGATGCATTCACTGTATCAAGTGTTTGTGGAAAGCTCATCTTGAGAAAAATAAGCATCTTATTCCTGCATTTTCTGCTTGCAAGAATTCTCACATTGCAGCTCAAACAGCCTTGATACAAAGTATCAGTTTAATGAATTCATTTTACAAAACACAACCGGGTTAGACCATTAGTTTGGGGAATGACTATAATATAATTCATTTTGCACCTTCCTTCCTTTTGTGAGAAAAAGTAGATAATAAAGTGCTGTGTTGAATTCTGACAGTTTGTGGGTGGTATTGAATTTCAGTGCGGGCAAAATAATATCCTGTGTTCTATCATCCCTTATGTAAATAGGTATTAAATAGCACCCTCTCCATCAGCTGTGTTTACGTCTAGATGTACTCAAATGGATTATGATTCCAGTTATGAAGAGGCAGTAATAAGACTAACCCGTGTGAATATACTGCATGCAGCTTTACAAGATATGTAAATGTGCATATGAGGTGCATTTGTGCTTCTGAGCTTTTGTTTTTGTTTTGATATATTCAAATGTCAATTTTGGCACGGCAATGACATTTGTGAGCATGTTCAATATGATCATGGCTGACACCTTTGATTCATACTTCACAGCAAAGTAAAGTTGCAGTATATGTAATCAGGAAAAGACTGCTGGCCATACTTACATTTATAAAAAACAGCTTTAAAAGATATATGTGGGAGGAGCTCATGGACTTTCCCCAACACATTAGCTTCGTTAGCAAGAGATGCATCTCTGTTCCAGACTTGAACAACGTCCTCCCGGTCTCGAACACTGACACTGACGCCAACAACCTCATCATCTGGAAAACAGAAAAACAGTGGCAACGTTAACAGTAAATAATAAATATTCATATTCAAATATCACAATACGCCGTATTTGAAATCAAAAACAGAGATATTAATTCAATACAAGAGTCAGTCAGTCCAACATGCAATGATGAATTTGTTTCCAGGCCAAGGTTGCCCTCTAGTTTCTAGATATGATAGTATCATCCTGCTGAAGACACAAACATTAAATATCAGGCACTGACTTTATAATAACTCACCTGAGGCACAGTAATCTGCAAACTGCTCCCCAATAGTAGCAAGTAACAATTCTTTCCAAACTGCAGACTGAAACAGGAGGAATACAGAGGCCATGAAATCAAGAATTCAGTAAATTATATTATTATGCGAAAATGATCTATAAAAAAACAAAGCAACACCTACAGTGCTTTCTTTTGGTATTTTCATCTTCCATACACCTCCTTTTGCATTACTCTCTTCTTCCCTGTGTGTAAAAATGAAAAATTACAATTCGCATGGTTCACTACCATTTTAATAGAAAACTGAGAGAGCAGATTTAGAGCAACTGACAATCTAGTAACTGTCACATGATGCAATAATTTGCCAAAATAATGTATGTCTATGTAAATTTATTAAAAATGTAATAAAACCTGTTACCTGATTAACCGCTAGATAATGTAATAATGACACATAATTAACTGGTGAATATTACACATTTTTAAATGATGATGTAATAACAGTATTGACTAATGGCGTAATAATTCTGAGGAAAAAGTAAATTCCTATTAATAACATGTAATATCTTTAGTTATCACATCAGTTAACAATATACTATGTGATGTAATTTATTACAGTAACTGGTTTTATTACATTTTGATAACGTATGACATTTTCTGGACATTGTTTATACATTATCAGCTGCTACATGGGCTACACCTGCCTTATATTCAAGCAATTAATAAGGAAAATATTAATAATACTAATACTCACCACAGTGGCCTTCTTTCTCCACGCATTAAGTGATAGCTACATCTCAAAGGCAGGGCTGTGACTGGAGGGATGTTGTTGTAAACGCTCCAGAACATCTACACACAGGACAGACAGACACAGATTACATGTGAAACACAGTTACTTCCATAAAAGTAATAGAATAACATTTTAGGTGAATAACCTCTGTGATGAGGTTCCTGCTGTGTGAGGACGGAGGATGCCGCTCAGCCTCTGTGCGTCCTGTGTGTGTTGGCCTACATACCGGCTCACTGTGTGGGCCTGCGCTTAAGGAGCCACGTTTCAACAAAAAAAAGGCGCAAGATGCTCAACTCTTCTCCTTCATTTTATTGATCAACACCAAGGAGCCATGGTTACCACGCAATAAAGTTTAGAAAGATATCAAAGAAAAAATATCATCACTATGGGAATATTTTTATAGGAGATTAAAAAGTACAAGGTCACTATAAACTCCACACCACAGTCCCAGTGGGAATATTACAGTGTTCTGTTTTGTTGTTTCCTCAGGGCATTAGAGACCATCTTAGCATCATCTCCAGATTCAACAAATTGTGCTGCAACACATTAAACAGAGTCCACGCAGGCTGAAGACGACCACCAGTGCAGTCACTTAACAGAAAAGTTCACCAAAGAGCTTAAAGTGGCTCGAGACAACTTCCCACACCGGCAGCAAGAGAGTCTGAACTTCAAAACACAGAAAACTGTCCACTGCCAGCAAACTCAACACAGAACATTTATGTTTACCAACCCAGCCAGTTTGTGATGCTTTATACCAAAGGATAATGGAGGGACAAGAGAGGCCAAAGATCTAAAGCTGGGGAGTCTGGAGTCTGTGGACAGAGGACTCACTGCTGCTGTTTAGTTTAAATTTATCTATTCCTGTTGTGGGAGAAATGTCCATATCAACACCAGATTTTTATTTGGGCAAACGAAGAATCTGCAGCGTTTAAATCAATGGGGATGGGACATGATGCTTTGTTGCAGCCCCAACTTGTCATTTAGCTGTAAACGGTTTTGTTTTTAACATAAGTATTTCCTAATGTAGCTTTTGACTTCCAAAACAGACAGAATGTTCCTTTATACCAATGAAACGAATAGTTTTGATGAGTGAATTCGAACTTTGAATTTCCCATCCTGCCGATGACTTGACCTGAAACCAGACCTCACCTGAACAGTCTGAACTGTGTAGATCTTCTTCAGATTGGATTCACATTCTGCAGCCGTCGTCCCTGGTAGCGATCTGAAACGACATTCACGGCAGAATGAGAGAATATGATACTGCTGCAGCCCACACTGGATTACGGAGTGACTAAGCCCAGACAGTAAACAAGTTACGGTAATCAAGTGGGCTGCTGAAGCACAAAAAAAATGAAACTGAGAAAAAAAAATGTTCTTGAAATTAAACCTCTTATGAGTGTTGATGGGCTTCATGGCAGGGCTTTTTACAATTAAGGGTTGGGTTATACACTTGCAGATTCATGAGGCTTCATCGGAAGGCTGTTATCAAAGCATCTTTCCTTCATTTCCCGGTTTGCAGTGAGAGTTCCACAGAAAATCCTGCGTCATTTTTCCTGGTTGGTTATTTGGTTTTGCGCTACAATCTAATGCTACCCTTGATCTGTGAGTGCTCAGCCAATAGATAAGGGCAAACGTTTGGCCCTCAGTACTTCCGCAAGGCAGGTCGGTTTATCTCAGTCGTTAAACGATGATGACTAAAGTTGTTCGGTATCTTTGCCGTCAAAAATCATTTGGAAAATCGTCTGAGTGTGTGATGTGAGGCAACGATCATGTGCATTTTTTTTTTTGTAAGAGCAGATTAATTTGCTAGTTTCTTTCTCTCTCTCCATCCACCCACTCAAACAGGCCAAGTCACATATTTCTTATTCTGACATCCTTTTCTGCAGTGATGTGCTGCAGACTGTGGGAAAATGATCTAATCTGTTGTTCCTGTCATTTCTTTTTTTAGGGTGTAAAAATTGAATGTTTTGAGTCACTGCTTTATATGACAAAAACAAGGCATACTGAGGCATTGCGGTCTATCTTTGCAGTCATTTGATTCAGAAACAAATTACTGAAGTGGATATGATGCACTGTCTCATTACAAATTCCCTTATTTTGCCCTCCTTGTTGTAGAATGTGTGTTGCCTTTAATGTGAACATTAAATATTCTACTGTAATATGAACTTGTTTTTGATGAAATGTTATTGTTTCAGTTTTGGCTTTTAGTTTTGCTCTGGGTCTCTGATTGTAGTAAAGATGTCTAATATGGAAATGAAAAAGGTATTTCATCAATTTTCTAGTTGTGCTTCTATGGTTCAGGGTTTCAGGGTTTATCAGCATACGTGCTTGTTTCATAAGTGTCATGAATGAGGAACCCTGATTCTGAGGTCTGAAGTGTCTGCAGCCAATGATGTCACATCTTTCTGTCAGAGTTTCTATCTCCTCTCAAACCTCAACCACAATAACAAAGTGTTGCCAGCACCAACAACACGAACAAAAACAAACAATACATATCAAGAACCACAATAACAAAACTGACATAGCCTCACTGCAGTCTGTTGTGTAATACTGACTGTATTGAAAATAAACTAGACGAGTAGTTCAATGTGCAGCAGCCTGAAACAGTTCATCATCAATAAAGATTACATTTATTTAGACCTCCGATTACTGCTGATTTATGGCTACTTCACTAATTTAGCTTCTAATAAAACAGTGACGAAGATATTTGAACAAATCATTATATACCTAACCTCAACAGAGAGTAAAATATCCACCTATTTAATGGGCTAATACCCTCTGTCGCACTATAGCCTCCAAATTGGAGTCCAGAGACCTGAAACTGTCACTGACAGGGTTTCAAGGTGTTCAGTAAAAGTTCACTATTATTTCCCTCACTAGATGTTAATACAATGAGCAAATATAGGAGAATGACCATTTTGACTAATATTCCCCATGGATTTTAAAAAAAATGTCAAAAAGGGAAGGGAAGACAAGATGTAACCTCACAGCAAGTCACAAGATCCCAAACTTTTGAATGTCAAGGACTTCCAAGTAGAGACACTTCACATCAAGGACTCCAGTTTGATAAGGACACGTCCCAGCAATAATGTGGTTTGGTACAGATTTGTCTGCACTGAGGTGGCTGTATTGAAAGCGGTTATCATGCAGTATATTATGTGCTAACATTTAGATAGAGAGTGGAATAATAATGAAGTCGAAGTTGTCCCCATTTTACCTAAAACCGCCCCTAAACATTCCAGCTTGGAACTTGAATTGTTGCATGTTTTAAAACAAAACAATGTTACAGTCCAACTGCTTTTATACACGCTTGTAAAAACATGCCTACATGCAAATTCGCTGGTATTTGGCTGACAGTTTCAAACTTTTCCGCTGGTTTGTTGGGGAGTATCTTAGATAACATATGAGAAGGTCATCTTTAACGCAGGGAAACTCCCGCTACATTGGCTCTTGAAGGCCTGAGAAAAGGTATGGCCATTAGTTTGTGCATCATCCCGGCTTGTTGTGTGCTTATGCATGGCTTTAAACTCACAGACACGGCTGAAGGGGGAAGTTTATGTACCTGTCCAGCCAAAACGTCCAGGGGGAGTGCAGAGGCAGCGTTGTAGTGTCACCTTCTCGGTGTTTCTTTGTGATATTTTCCAACTCTCTCTCGTCGATGTCAATGTTGTTTTCAGAGGAAACTGTCTGGCCGCTCAGGGCGCCTCTGTCCATCTGCAGATCCGCTGAACCTGCAGGAACCGCCATTTCCGCTCGCAGCAAAAGCAAATGTTTTGTGGGCCTCCGTGTGAAGCTTCGCGTGATAAAGAAAAAACGCCCGGTTTGGTTTTATCCCCGCAAACAGAAACACACTACCGCTTTTCCGCCTGCCGACTGATGACGCCTCTGCGTCACGGAGCAGAAACGTCGCAGCTGGGCTATCCAACGGTGATAACCAGAGATGGGGGAAAACAAAGATGTCTCACTCTGTCCCGAATTTCGGGCCAGGTTTTGAAGCTTTCTCATGTGCCAAAATCAAATGCCTGCCGAAAAGTGATTCCTCATACGTGGCCACAGTCTGAACCACCTCATTATTAGGATACTTTACAGGGAAGATTGTTGCAGAAACTGTAGTTTTTACTATATTTGCCCTTTTAACAAATTTTAAAACAACTTTATTTGACTGATATGGGACCCTGCATTGTAGCTTTTGACTGATTTGGGTCCCTACACTGTAGGCATGAAAACTGTATTTCTATTGCCATTTCCTTTTTCATAAAAGTGTTTTCAGCACAGCGATCTAGATAAGTAAAATAAAGTTTGCTTAAGGTGGATGAGTCAAAGTGTTGTGTAAGGCATTGGTATCAATTTTTTGGCAAGGGCAATCTATGCTATTTAAATCCTCTGAAAACAAAAGAAAAATAGCCCATCCGAAAGTTTTTAATAAACATCCATGCATTGGTTACACAAAAAACTGTGAGAACCATTTAGACTCAACCTGCAAATTACATTCTCATTACATGCAATTGTTGTTTCAGACTAAACTGTCCTCATTTAAATCATCCCATGCCGGTTTTGATTAGTGCAGACAATAAGTGTGTCATTTTAAATGCAATACGGTGTTTACTGCATGATGGCAGAGATGTTGTGGGGGCTTTGATTCCAGGCGTGTTAACGGATTGGAAAATACATATCAGTGCCAAGTCTGGGTATTTATGCTGTTTTCCTTTAGCATGAAAGCAAAATGCTGATGTGCTGATGCAGGATGCCAGAAATTTAACTGCAAAAACCCTGCAAAATCAGTCGCCCATGATCAGGAGATAGCCTGTTTGTTTTGTTTTCTTTTCTTTTCTTTTCTTTTCTTTTTTTGTTTTTTTTTGAGTGAGTGAGTGAGTCATCTTTCGAACACACTATCTTTGATGACCACACTGTCTCTTTAGTGAAAGTAGTTTGCAAGCAGAGGACAGCTCCAACTGAATAAAAAATTCTCCTGGCTGAGTATATGCTTTTATAAATAGCCTACCACAGAACTGACGGTTGCATGTAAGCATACACAAACAGAATAAACTGCCTTACTAAACATTGTCTTACTAAACATAGACAGTTTATTCTGGCGCTGTGTACAGTAGCAACGGAATGGAGGTTAAAGAAACATGCACGTTATAAATGTACTATAATTACAAGTTTGCTTATCTTTTATGTTGCCAGTTGTGTTATGTGTGATGCTCCGCGGAACTGGCTGCAGGGGGCGCTGCTGAATTGCAGCAGCTAGTGCAGCCTTGTGCATTGTCACATGATGTCAACTAGTTCAAAGGCCACAGTTCCTGCTAAAAGCAAGATTTACACCATCGAGGGACCTGCATCCTGTCACATTTTTGACATTTTATTTGATTCACAATTATTTTGGCAGGAAAAACATTTTGGAGGCTGCAGTTTCTTTGCCATTGGGGAACAATGCATGACAGATTGGAGAGCCCTTACAAAAGTTTGTCTCTTAATTTAAGATCATATTGTTCAAGGCTCTCTTATAATGCCACAGTTGTCCTCAGGGTCATGGCCATTATCTGTGAAAATGAAAAAATATGCATACAGTCCAATGTCAGCAGTCACAGGCTGCCTTTTCTTTTCGCAGTTAAAGATATGGCCTTGTGCATTTAGCCTATGAAGCTGAGCTAAGAATTTGTATATGCTCTGCCAACCCCAGGTTTTGAATATATAATAGCAAAATAAGGGCATGTAAAATATCAGTCACATCAGCCTCAAGGATTTAAACTCACCCCGAAAGCTCCCTACTTCAAGATATTATTCAGCACTGCAACTAACTCTGTGGGATCTCAGAGTTGGGATTGACTTTGATATTTTTATATGTCACAGTATAGTAACCTGAGAAAGACTAAACTGCACAAGGAAGTGAAGGAAGCAAATTTTGACTTCTTCTGATTATCATGCTCATCTGGCCAGGGGCGTTGCTAGGAGTCATGAGCCCCCTTGCACAGCAGGGGACTTTCCTCTCGCCCCCACACCACCATTGTTTCATCTATGACAAACGTCTTCTTCTTGCACACATAAATAAGCTTGCAGAAATAGTAGACTTGCATGCATATACTTCTTGATACAGGGCTGATGCTAAAGTAAAGCCTGCAACACACTCTATATGTATGTACAGGAGTAATGTATTATAATTAATGGATGATGTACTTAATAAATAGACCAATGAGTGTAAATGACCCATCTTTTATGATCTCCTCACCAAGAAAGTGCAGTCCATAATAATATTAATTATACTGAGTATTTGCAAACTGTCTCAAAACATCTTGCTCAGGACTAAATGACACAGATAAGATCTATATTTGTTTTTAAGATGTCTGCACAAAATTAAAGTTTGCTCAAAGCTAAATAACAGGCAGCACATGTGCCAGGACATGATGTGATGTAAGTTTTTAAAGTGTTTTACTCTCATTATTAGGCGCACATATTCACCTTGTGCGGATGATAACAGTGGTAGGCAAGTGCAAAAACACAAAAGGAGCACATTTTCATGGGAGGCAGGATTTTACAGAGCACTGCCATTGTTTGGGTCTTGTGCAAGTACTTTATTTATAGCAACAATGACGTAAATCTGATGATTAAAATAAATCATAGACACAGAAATGTGATATTTAGCCAAGAAAAATATGTGTAAAAGGGTTCACTGGGAAATAAAACAGATCAGTATCGACTTCAAGCCATATCGTTTCATGATTTGTTAAATGTTTTGTTTTTGTTTATTTTACTAAAACATGGTATCATATTTCCATTATTTGCTGGGTTTTGTTGCCTGTAGACAAAACATAGTATCTGTGGTAAACATTGAACTTGACTGTTATATCTTGAGATCTGTCTTAATCACCTGGAAAACTCATGTTGTCACATTTAATGAAAATGTCATGACAACCAAAGCGGTGTTGCCTTTGTTAAAGTTGCCTAAATTGTGATTTAAAAGGCAGTTCCTCTTCCTGTTTGATCCAAGGAGACAGAAACCGTTACTGTATATGACAGTGTGTTCAGAATGGCAACCTTTCAAAACCTGGCATCAAAATTTATAAGTCACATATTACTGATGCAAAATATACAGCAGTGGTGCCTGGTTTCATACCATTCATCTGACATCAGGGTTTTAACTCAGCATGTCATGGTGGGCAAGGCCTTGTTTGTTATGATTGGATGATGGACAATAATAAGTTGTTGAGTCCAAAATGTATTTTTGATATTTTTTAAACCCTTCATATGTGTATTGACAGGGGTCAAAGTGATGAAACCAACGAACATGGGGTTGACTAGAAAATAAATACAATTAGTATAGTATCATTTTAGAGTCCATATGTTCCTCATAAAACTTATTTGTAAATCACATCACATTTGGTCTTATGACATGTTTTTGCAGTACCAAATAGAAATGGCTCAAAATGAACCCTATCTTTTTGATGTAAAACATTAGATAAGGGCTATAGAGTGTGATGTGTCACAGTGGCTCAGTTTGTAAAGTATAAGAATACCCATGGGTAAGTGCTCGGTTTTGTGAACTCTGTTTCTTTTTGTTGTTGTTTTGTTTTCCATAAATTAATCCCCATGAGGCAAGTTGGCACTATAGTGATACTCCAAAGCAGTGTAGGCCTATGAGTGCATATGTGTGTGTGTGTGTGCTTGTCCCCTGAGTTTTTTCTTTCATTTTTTTCTTTTTTAACCATTGCTACAGTGCAGGGAATGTCTCTGCAAGGGCTTATTTACATCTGGCTGACTTTTCCACACGTTGTTTATGAAAATGTCCAAATAAAGTAACGATTTCATGCCAAAGTTAGAAAATTTATACAACGCAAAAATGCACATAAATGTGTACAATGAGTAGTTCCAGGAATTTCTTTGGATTTGTACATTCACTCAGAAATTGTTGCTGAAATAATATTTGGGCCTAGTCTTTGCAAACTATTGAAGTTGTTGTATACATGTACATACATACACATTAGATCCGTCTCATGGAAAAGAAAGAACTTTAACAGTTTATACAGCAATTGGATTTCCTCTGGCCAGTACTTTGTCGTTTTTTGGTCATTTGTAACATTTATATTTTTGCCCATGTCAAGGCACTGGACACTGAAAGTGAACATTAATGAAGTCACCTTCATATCCCTTTAGCATTGCTACAATGACTTAGACTGTGTCTGTGCTATAGTGAGTTTATGCCAACCTCATTTTACTTTATAGTGTTTTAATTTGCTACAGGCCCACACTCTAAAAAAGTGTTATTTTAAGTGTCTTCAGTGTCTTACTTTTAAGATATATTAAAAACACTGTATCACACTGTATTGCCATGTGTGATGTGTATAAGAAAACAAAGAAACAGTGTATATTTTAGAGTGTATATCCTATGGCATAATAGTGCTTTAATATTCCTATACTTATGCATTACAATATTTCTAGACATATAGATAAGGTGTAAATCATGTTTCTTAACTTTAATTTAGTATCACTGTATTTTTCTCCACGCTAATTTGTCTTACAGCTTCCTGCTCAATGAACCTCATCAAAATATTGTGCTATATTGTTACTCGTCGAGGATATAAACAACCCTGCGCCTTTAATGGTGAGCCAATCGGCAGCAGCCTGTGACAGCATGACAAGGAAGGAGCAGAAACTCCCAACATTTGCATCCCTTCAACGCATGGAGACAGACTTCCCATAGCCCCATAGATTGCAATAGACACAAGGACCGGCAGATCAGGCTACTGACTGATCCCAGGCCTGCTTATTTCATGCAAGCGGACGTGCGTCGCATAGACGATGCTCTCTGAGATTTGGAGCGGTCCTGGCGCTCCCACATCCCTGGACGAACCGCCGCTCAGCTTAAATGGCTTTTACAAGCTTGTTTTCTTTTGTAAATCGTGAGCAATAGCTGTCGCCAGACTGGATGCGTTAATGCGCCATGCGTCCGACCAGCAGTGGTTTAGTCTGTTTTTTTATCCCTTCAGACGAACGGGAGACCTCCGCCATCGGTGGAAATTGAGATATGTGTTTTCTGAACCGCTCGTCTCCTGAACGGATGCCTGTACCGAGATGGTTTATTTACAAAAACAGACTGCTTCCAGTCAACAGAGAAGGGAACCGCAGACAGGGATGCTTTTTATGTATGACACTTATGAGATGAAGGATAAGAAGAAAAGAAGAAATATTAAATGATTTTTTTTTTTTACTGGAGGGGACCGCACCATATCGGATGGATGTGAACCGATATTGAACGGGTGCTTTCGAGTGGAATTACTGAATTCTTCTGGATCGTGTTGATTTTATTTGCCGATTTTTCATTCAGCATTGACAGGATACTACCGATCGGTGAGGGCGGTGAATTGATGTGGGAATACACAATAGCTCGGCTGCATAGATGGCAAACACAAGTGAGTTTGGGGAGAGCAACCCGTCCCTACAGAACTACGCGTCCACGGCCTCTGCGGTCAAGCTGGCCTCCCTGGGTCTGATCATGGGCATCAGCCTGCTGGGCAACGCGTCGCTGTCTCTGCTGCTGCTGAAGGACAGCTCGCTGCACAAGGCTCCCTACTATTTCCTGCTGGACCTCTGCCTGGCAGATGTGGTCCGCTCCGCCGTGTGCTTCCCCTTCGTGATGGCGTCCATCGGCCACGGGTCCGCCTGGCCGTACAGCGCGCTGAGCTGCAAGATCGTCGCCTTCATGTCGGTGCTGTTCTGCTTCCACGTCGCCTTCCTGCTCTTCTGCGTCAGCGTCACCCGGTACATGGCGATCGCCCATCACCGGTTCTACTCCAAGCGGATGACTCTGTGCACGTGCATGGCGGTGATCTGCATGGTGTGGACCCTCTCCGTGGCCATGGCGTTCCCTCCGGTTTTTGACGTGGGCACCTACAAGTTCATCCCGGAGGAGGAGCAGTGCATTTTTGAGCACCGCTACGTGAAGGCGAACGACACCCTGGGCTTCATGCTGATGCTGGTCGTCATCGTGGGTACGACCCATGTGGTCTACGTGAAGATGCTGTGCTTCGTGTACGATCACCGAAAGATGAAGCCCGCCCAGCTGGTGCCGGCCATCAGCCAGAACTGGACTTTCCACGGCCCCGGAGCCACCGGGCAGGCCGCCGCCAACTGGATCGCCGGGTTCGGCCGCGGTCCCACCCCGCCGACGCTGGTGGGCATCAGGCAAGCGACACACCCCGGGAACAGGAGGCTGCTGGTCCTGGATGAGTTTAAGATGGAGAAACGGATCGGGAAGATGTACTACATGATCACACTGTCGTTCCTCATCCTTTGGGCTCCTTACATAAGCGCCTGCTACCTGAGGATATTTGTGCGCGGCGCTCCGGTGCCGCAGCTCTACCTGACCGCGGCGGTGTGGATGAGCTTCGCCCAGGCGGGAGCAAACCCCATCATCAGCTTCCTGTTCAACAAGGAGCTCCGGATGCGCCTCAGAGCCTGTTTCCCCTGCTGCCTCGGCACACAGACACCCATGGAGCCATACTGTGTCATCTGAACGGTCCTGTGCCCAATGCTGCCAAAGATGCATTTCATGTTGCTGCAGAATGTAGGCTACACAGATTGGGCCCCCAAAAAATGTATTTATGCGCGCAGACAGGGAGGTACAGTGAAGGTTACAGTTCAGCTTAGCTACTTTTTTAAATTGTGGAATAGAGTTTACCCACCTTTCTACAGGCGGACACAAATCTTTTTATGGTGTAAATTGATGGTTTGCATCTCAAACTGGTTTAAGTTATGTGAGGATAGATCCTTTTATAGGAAAAAAAACAATTTTATGAAAGTATCATTGATCTGTGTTTATATTGGTGGTTGTTTGCCTTATGATATCACCTCCTGGAAGTCATAGTCAGCCCACCTTTTTGATTTACCACTACATCACTGCAGGTAGATGACATTTATTCCAAATACAGAACAGGATATTTTTGACTGTTTGTGTCACTATATGGCCTATTTTTGGACGCAGTTTTTTTTCCCTTCTGCCCTGTTGACAACATGCAGTATATCAATGCACGTTTTGGCCACTCCAACTTTATTTTGAATGAATGTCATCTGCAGACATTTTGACCTTTTTTTTGTATATTCTGAAATATATTTCTAACTAAACATATGCTGAGGTATATATGAAGTGTATTTTTATGTAGTATATGAGGTTGTTTGCCTGTTACAGACTGATGACTGAAACAACCAAAATGTCTTGAAACTATTGGCAGCAAAATGGTTAGGATCCATTTCTCTGTTGCTTTGTCTCTGGCTTCTTTAACATGCATAATCAGTTTGTGTTTTTTCTTGATTACTAATCACAAGAGCATAAAAATCTCATTATATTTTATAGTGAGGACAGTGTACAACCTGTTTGTAAATACTGTAAAGCTCCTTTCTTCTTTTTTTTAACCAGATATGTTGTATATTTCATAAACTCTTAGAATTCTTTGTGTGACCAAGGTGTTAAAACTCACTTTAAAAGTCTTTTGCAAATTCATAATCTTCATGGATAAATTGTGTTGATGAGAAATGGGTCCCTACCCATTCCCTGTAAGATATACAAATATGATTTTTTTTCTATGGCTATGGACACTGGGACTCCGAAAATGGTAATGAATTGGTGCTTTGGAGAGATGTTTGCATTGTTTGTATTTCTGAGCAAATAAATAAGAAATGGATGATAAGTTGTTTGGACTCTATCATCTATTTTTAACAAGATGTGATCGCTTGATGTGGTTTTGCCCTCAGGCTTCAAATTTTGAGCTTGGGACTTTAACTATGAATGGAGTAAGATTTTCAGTTTTATGTTTCTCATAGTGTGTCTTTAAAGGAAAAATCCACTCTAAAATACACAAACATTTTTATATATCAATGTGGTGTTCAATGCATTCCAGCGGGTATTTGTGGTGAAGTGTTGTAATTTTCTTTTTCGGTGCCCCCACTTTCCCTCAGCCTACTTCTCTTACTTCAGTTTGCAATTTCCTGTATGTTTCACATAATGAGTTTCAACAATGCCAGAAAACAGGCATTGCATTCAGCTGTGGTTTAGATGTAGGGTGCAGAGAGTAATAGCAGATACTTCCAGTTGGGAAAAAGCAATAGTTGCATTGCATTCTGGTCCGTTGAGGGTTCTGTCAGAGGAGAAGTTGGTATCTCTGCTTCTTTTACAATGGATTTCTCTGTGTATAGTAGTTGAATGTCAGTGTAAAATGGTGAGAAGTCCTTGATCTTTGATTCTGAGGGACTGACACCAAAACCTGACATAGTTTAGACAGCTGAAAAAAGGAGTTTGCCATCAAACTCCATTGTAGCTGTGCTGGAAATATCTCAATATGAAGTCATGTCATCTAACTTTGGCCAGTTATCCACATTCAAAACAAAATGGACCCAGAAATGTCAGCTGTGTTGTCAAAAGCTGTTTTATAAACTGTTTTGAAGTGTTGCAGGGTCGATTTTTCCTTTTAAACATGACTGATATTCATTGCCCTCCCCTCTTTGTGCAGGTCTCAGTAGGTCTCAGCAGCTTTTACATTCGCTCAATAGATTTGTTGCAAGAAGCTGTCTGCGTGCCACCTGTTTTTTAACCAAAGTCAAACCCCAGTCCTCTCCTCCCTCCTTGAGCTAGTACCAGACTATTGATCCAGCTAATTGCTGATGTGCTCATTGACACTGGACTTGACTTCACAATGCCGCACACTTTAAAGGCTGAGCAGATCGTTCAGTAAACAGCTTAATCACTGTGGTTCAGCGAGGTGTTTCTGAGCTCTGGCCTCAGTGACTCTGATCTGCCGTACAGCACTTAGCTCCTGCACACCATCTCTGCCCCCAGTGCATCCATAACCATTAGCATCCCTTCGTGCCTGCTTGTTACCGACAGCTGACTTTGCTCCGCTCCCAGCGTGTTCAGGCCTCGTAGTGTAAATCGCTGTGGCTCCCCAGCCGCAGAAACCTCCTCACCTGCACGTGCTCTCGTGCAATGCAAATGCAGGTCAGGTATTTTTGGCACGCCGCGTCGCCTTCAGGGCACGCAGGCTCCGTTGCGATGCTGATGAATGACTGTTTTTTTGCCTGTTCTGCTGGATGTGTTGTTGACCTTTTCAGTCTCTCTCACCACAAAGCCACACTGATGCCTCTTTGTCCATGTTTCTCCGTATTTTCCAAAGAAACAATTTAAGCTGCTGGAATATAGCTTTTCAAAATGACATATCAGATAAACGTCTTGTGCCATATATGATTGTCATCACTGATAACGCAGGTTAACTGCACAGGCTTTGAACTGACAAGATGTCTTGACTGATATTTCTATAAATCCTCTATCTCAAAATCTTTATACATAGGGCTCTAGCCTTCAAGACTCCAACAAGTTAATGCATTTTCTTTTTTTTAGAATCCCATTGGTTACAGTTTCTTGCACTGTATAATTAAGGATAACTGCTCTCAAACGCTTGGTAGAATTGGCAATGTTTTTACACTGGTGTATTAACCAAATATCAAGTTACTGAGCGGTGAACAGTCTCTTAGCTGCCACCAGCTGTCAACAGTGAATTTGTGCTTTATATGTACCAGTTTGCTGAGTGCCAGTATCTGGGGCATTGCCTCATCACACATCACTCCATTGAGGATTTTAGGCCATTTGAACGGTCTCAAGTCTAGAGCCACAGAATACCAATATCCATTACTAAAGTATAAGATTAATGTGAGTCAGTGCTTTACACATTGGACAAATCTAATTATAGCTTTGAGCCTTGAACAAATGCTGTGAATCATAGCCTGACAGTGATTAATTTCATAGCTGTCTTACTTCCAGAGAACTGCTTCCTTAGCGTATAAAAAAGCTCACTCACTGCCAAGGTGAATGTAGGAAAAGCCCTTATCCCCTGTGACCTGTCCTTTAACAGCAATAAAGTTTTTTCTTTTTTTTTGAGCCCCACAGTTCGTCTCTTTAAGTAAGTGTTGACCGGCCTGTTAGAGATCAAAACTTATTGTACTTTTGTCAAAAAGCATGCACAAGTACTGTCATGATTATTGGTCATCACTGGATTGTGGAACTCGCTGCACTGTAACCCAACATCCCTCATAACATGATTGTATTAGCAGTGAATTGACAGAAACATATGTATTTCCCTCCATATTTCCCTAGGGGGCAGCTGACAGCTCCTGTCACGACAGACTTGGTACCACGTGCAGACTGGATTGCAGAAAACTGGAAATGCCAAACTCAGTGACATAAATAAATATGTGATTAATATTTTTCATACCACCAAATATAAAGTGAGACTTGAAAAGACTTGTGCCTGCATAAGAATATCAAGACATTGTTGTGTGTTTTATTAATTAATTATCATTGCAATGTAAGATCTAACTAATAACAGAAATTGTTGAATATTCACATGTCCATTCAGGCACATAAAAACATTTTCTATTTTGTGCTCTTTGGTTTATCACTTTCTGTGAGGTGTTTCACAAAATTCAAAATATCTGTTTTTAAAACGTCATCACTGAAACAAGGGGAACAAAACATATGAAATAAATGGATATAAATAAACATTCAATATACGGAGGTAAATGAACATTCAAGTTTGTAAAGTGGCAAAGTTGTGCACACTAAAGTAGAAACGATGTAGCTGCTGCTGCATTGTAATATTTGCCAAGTGCATATCTATATGAATATGAAGACTGTTGTAGTGGATTTATTGTCATTGTCATTTCATTTTCTAAATGAAAATGTTGGTCCCAACTTTTAATAGGCTCTAAATCCCAAGAAGAAGAAGACCAGTGATGGATTTTGCTGGGCAAATACAGGATAATTTAACTTTTCCAGCCATGGTCTCTCCTGTGACTCTATGATTTCAAACTCATGTTGCATGGCCAAGCTTTGTTCAAACCCACAGAAATTTATTTGAAAATCC
>OMLF01010393.1:0-13163 GCA_900302615.1 Holocentrus rufus
TAATAGCATGTGCAATAGCATAGTACACAGGAGTGTGAGTGCAGTAAAACGTTTTGTGTAAAAAAAACAACCTAAAAGTAGTTTGGTTAATGTGTCAATACATGCAATGTGTACTAGTGTAGTATGATACAGCTTAGCTGTATTTAGCGTTGTGATTGTAAAGTTTAAGACAAGCTATGGCCATGAAGTGGCTTTGTATTTTTGTATAATGTTATTGGCGATATGTGTGCGTAAGGAATACGCGATGTAGGTCATTTGGAGATTGTGCAGTGAAGGCAGGCTAGTTAGTATGTGGCAATGTGTCAGTGCATGTTAGTATTAAATGGAATTGCATTCAAACCTCTCAGGGCGAAGTTAGTGAGGCACCGGAAGTTTATCAACATCCGTGTTGTGTGAGTGTTAGCTTATAAGGCGGTATGTTTATGGTGTGTGGTTCATTTGCCAAGCAGCACTCATAAGTGAGGTGAGCGAGCCACTTATTTGTCATCCTAGCGACACGAGTCTGTACACATGTAATAATAATGTTGTCGTATACCTTAATGCGATCGATTGTGGCGGATATTGGTGTGTATTTGTTACGGTAGAGTGTTGTTGTGTTTGTGTATTTTCACCGGCATGTACTTAGAATATTTTAGCTTTTTTGTGCAGACAGGTAGGATATTTTTTGTAGGTAGTCTGTGATGTATGTGTTATATGTGTTCGGACATGTTACAATAGTTAAATTGGAAGACAGTGTGGTCGGAGACAATATAAAGTAGCAATTTTGTGGTAGGGCAAAGTGAGTAAATTGCACGTTTGAGTAGCGGAAAAATATTAGGCTGTGGAGGTAAGTGCCAACGACAAGCGTGTTGGTCGGATAATGCTACGTTGTGGGGGTAGGGTGATACGCAAATCACAGGACGATGAGTGGAAGCGCAAGCTTTTAGTGGCGATGGTATGCACGATGTGTAATCAGTGCACGAGTAATATTGTAGTGTTTTTTGTTTGTGTTGTTTTTGGTGATATATCAGCGGAACAGGTAGTTTGAGGTGTTTTTTATAGGCTGGTTCAACTAGCTGTAATTATGTTGGTTGTTATTGTATAATGGCAGCGTTGTTGTCAAGTAGCTTGTTGAAATTGTTCTCGGGCAAGGTATGTGGCGTGGGCAGTGTAGTACTTATGCATAAATTTTTTTTATATGACACAACATTTTGTGCAAATGCGGTATGCGCAGAAATCTTGGCGTGGTTTGTTGTGTCATATAGAATGAGTGTTACATTGTATGACGAGCGGTGTATTTAGTGGTGTAGGTTATATGTGTGTTTAATTTATGTATGTTATGTAACTGTATGTTGTGTTATGTTGCCACCTGTATTGAAATGTATAGAAATGTTGTTTATGTAACATAGTATGTATCACCAGTTCTTATTTAGTAAATGTGTTTTTGTTAAAGCACTGTGTCACTTTTGGTTCTGTCTTTTAGATGGAGTCTCCCAGCAAGCTTGCAAACAATGAAGATATGGAGGTGCAGGCCGTGAGAGATTTGTGCCAGCTGTTAAGTGTAAGTATTCAATATGGTTTGGTGTTTATGGGAACATAGAATCAGTGATGTAAGTGGACATTGGTTATGTAAAAAACGACATGGTTTCTGGAAGGATGAGCAAAAATCTATCATGAAAGGGCTAGAAAAGGGTACTTTTATGGGTTATTGTAAGGGGTTTGTAAATATCGTGTTGTGTAATATGAAGAAGGTATTGTTGTTGTTTGGAGATATACCCATGTGATCTGCATCAGGTAAAGGCAACTGAATAGAACATTTGCTATATCTGACAGCAGGACGCTAGGATATGTTGATGTATAAAGTGCAAGTGATGATGTAGGTCATTAATAGCAAATGACATTTTGTGCTTGAGTTAGGGCAAGGTCTGTGTAAGTGCTTGAGATATAAGTGTGGTATTATAGCATTTACTATGCATGATTTTTGGGAGAACAGTCATAGTTTAGTCCAGTACAATATGAAAGCAGGGTTTTGAGTAGAAGTAAAGAAAATGAGAATGTCAAGGAATGCATCATGAACTGTGATAAGTGATCAGTTATGTGTTTAGGGGAAGTTTATGTGTAAGTAATTAATGTCAACCTGATGTAGTTTCTACCAGTTGTAAGTGTTTTTTATGCTTGCTAAAGAGTTGTCTGTGTATGTTGGTTGGTATGTAATAATTTGTCATTGTAATTTGGCGAGATATGCTAGTGTTTCTCGGTGCCTGTTTTTGTTTTTAAGTGCTTTTTTTTATGATTGTGTTAGGTGTGTGTAATAGTTAATGTGGTTCTGAATAACTACTGTTTCATCTGTGATGTTGTTGTGCCCGCTGATTTGATTCGTGTTTCAGTTTGTTTTCACGCGTACGCGGTAAAATGGGCATTTAAATTTGGAGTTTGTTGTAGTGCATGGCGTGTGTATGACATGAGTTTGTGTTGATTAACGTAATAGGACAGGAGTTGGGTTCTTTTGTGATAATAGATGTGTAGAGCTTGTTGGTGCCATGCTCAATATATGTATCATTGTTAGCGTAATAGCCGGCGTTAGATTTCTGTCAAGAGTACTGTCTATATGTTAACAGTACAGGTTGTTCTATGTACAGCGGTTTTGTTTGGTGGCAATAAGCACAGTGACACGAATGTCGCTCTATGCTTATGCTGACATATGTGAGTTGTTGAAGGTGGCGTGTGTTTGTATGGCTGGTAATAAGGACTAACGCCACTCGTGGGAAACCTATACTTTTATGAAATAAACGTAATTATATATAGACACGTGTGTGTGTGTGTGTGTGTGTGTGTGTGTGTGTGTGTGTTTGTGTTTGTGTTTGTGTATGTGTGTGTGCATGTGCGGCAGCATTAATCCATAATAATTGCCGTAGTTCGATACGTTGCATCACAAACTATATAGGGGCAGAAAACTTTCTTGCTCGGTACTGTAATGGAGATTGTTTGGTTGGCGCATCAAACTGCACATTTAGTTGTGACAGTTTTTCTCAGCTGTTTACGATCACACAAGTGTCGGGGCACATATTGTGGACTGTGACAGATCTATGGCAGGTGCTGTGGACCTTGTAAGATATTTGGCAAGTGCCTAAAACAGCAGCTTTTGCGGTGACAGGTTTGTGGCAATTATTTGGACCGCGACACAACAGCTGACATGGAATGCAGCAAGTTCGTGTCAGGTATGTGGTGCCACACTAAGTTAAGTGAAATTGTCGCCATTTTTACATGCACTGACCATGTCTAAGTATAGGTCTTATGGGTTGAGACATTCCTGGTGTATATAAGCATGTGCAGGTTTGTTTTGTTTGTTTAGATTAGTTGGTTGTGTAGTTAATTAGTCCAATTGTTGTGTTTGTAGATAAATGGTCTGTGAGTGACGATGTTGCTGTGTTAGTTTGTGATGTATATTGTAAACCACAAGAAGTGTTTTATTAGAAGTTCTGGGTCCCCTTTGTGATAGCAGGTGTTTGTTAAATGCGGGTTTTGTAGTTTTTCAGCTATTGCCAGTGTGTAGTTATTTGAAGGTTTTGTTAGTGTTGTTTATATTGTGTACCTTCATGTAGGTGATTATGTTATGCTTTATTAATGTATGAACATAAGCAGGTAATATGTGTTTCCACTAATTGTTTTTTTTGTACGCACGTTATTAGTGTTTGGACACTATTAAAATCACTTACAAAGGTGTGGCTGTGTTAGTGTTTTATAAAGTCTGTGGTTGTGTACTCTTGTTAGTTTTATGATGAGCAATTTTATAGTGAAGGATTTGTTTTTTGGATGCAGTTTGATGTTTTTACCAATGTTATATTGTAGGCTTTCTGTGTGCAAGTATATGAAAGTAAGTAATAAGACTGTGTGTGTGGTCTGTCGTCCTAATGCAGCCAAGTTGCTAAAAAATGATGTCTTTTTAAAGGCATAACTTGGGGCCAGTGTTTGAATGAATGTGAATTATGTCAATGGAAGTTATAATGCAAATGTGTATAAAAGAGAATTCAGGGTACAGTATTTGTTGCATCATGTATCAAGCACTGACTGTGAATTACAATGTACATTTGGTAAATGTGTGTGTGTGACAAGTATGAAGGAAGAAGTTAGCAGCTGTGTGTTAATATGTTATGTGAAGTATATGTTCACATTGTTATATGCTTAATTTTAGATGCCAAGAAGGAAGGGGTTTCGCATGCGACGCACACCAAGATCTGCAGAAGGCCAGATTCACAAAGAAGACAGCAAAAGTAAGGACTCTGCTAATGCTAATGCTTGTGTTTGTGCAGGTAATGTGCAAAGAGCTGTTGTTTCTGGGTCTGTAGTTAGAAGTGCCTCACTACCTTCTGATGTGAATGCATCTATTGCCTGTAGTATAGCAGCTGCTATCAAACATGTGATTGCCCCTGTGTGTACTTGGAAGAAGACTGATATTGATGATGTGCATGCAGAGGGGATCAGGTTGGCCATGTGTGTAGGTCAGGAGAGTCAGAAAAAGGATGGATAGCCAAAGAAGTTGTGTCACTTGGTTGAGCAGCATTCCATATTTGGTAGTAAGTGGAAAGTAACAGTTAGTCTGCCTGTGTACAAAGATTGTGTGTTGTTTGAAGAGGAGGATGTTCTGTTTGAAAAGATACAGGATCATTTGCTAAGGGATGGTATGTGTTTGTTGAGTCTTGGTGGTGCAGTGTGTGTTGTTTTGCATCACAGTGATTATTTTGTGGTAGTTGATTGTGGCACACGTGATGCAAATGGACTGGCATCAAATGTTGGCTCATCTGTTGCTGTTTTTAACACCTGTCTTAATGACCTGCTGTTTCATATCAGGAACCTAAAAAATGCTCTAGATGCTCAGTGGTATGGCATTAGTAGCATTTGTGTGAGGTCAGTTAATGCTGACATTGGTCAGATGAGTGGGTCTGTGACTGTAATGGATGATGTGCAGGAAGTTTTACCAAATTTTGATAGCAGTTGTGCTAGTCAGTGAAGCGACAGTAGTGTTGGTGTAGAAATGATAGGTGGGACTGGGGCTAGCATAACAAGAACAGTTGATAATTACAGTAGTATTGATGGACCAAGTCAGCTTGATGCTTGCACTTCAGCCATAGTTAGTAAAGATACTGTTGTTGACATGACAGTTTCTGGGGACTTTGTGGGTAACAGTTTTGGCTTTCTTCAGAACAGTGTAAGAGGTTCCTTTCATCAGGGGACAGAGCTGTTTAAATACAGAGGAGTCCAGTGCATGGCTATGTCATTAGTAGGTTTAGCAAAACATACAGTTGAAAGTGTATTCTTATGGCAGACAAAGGAGTTGGACACTGTTCTTTTGTTAGGTGATGAACTGTACACAAGTTTGTGTGAGAATCATATGATCAGTGGTTCTTCTGTTCTGTTGTGTGTGCCTGATTTGTCAACACATTCTGTAATTGATGGGCAAAATTTTTTATTTCATTATGGTGAGTTTTGCAGTGGCGATGTCGATGTCAGTGAAGGCAAATTGATTGAGAGTGGTGTTCAAACCAGTCTACAAGTTGGACTGCAGAAGATTTTTGCACAGTATGACATGTCTTCTGGCACTGTGTGATTCCCATTCACGCAGTGCTTGTAGCATGGTCAGTGGAGATGGAACAAGTGTCATTGTGTATTTTCATTCTTTGATAGATGTGTTCAATCACCTGTGCAATTTAGCTACAGGGCTCAGTGATAAGCAGAAGCCTTTGGAAATCAGTGGTGTTTGTGTCACCGTTGAGGCTGTTGTGCAGACCCCAGTTTATGTAAGTACATGTACAGATTCTGTAATGGTTGTAGCAAATGATGAGATGAAGGTGGTGCATGGTATTCATAATGTACCTCAAGGTCATTTTACTAGCAGCCCTGTGGAAACACTACAACGTGTTTGTGATGATTTTGAGAAGCCTAATGTTTCAGACCTAGGGTGTGATTTAGTACAAGATGCAGCAACCCCCAATAAATCTATTAAGCGTAAATGTTCAATGACATGTTATCCTTCCAAAAAAGTAAAAAAAATATGATATTTTGAGATCAAATGCAGATGTTGAGTTTGTTAGCAATGTAGTACATAAACAGCAAAAATTCAGTCTTATCTGTGATGATGTGGGTTTAGCTTTGTGCAGATATTTGAATATTGCTTCAACAAAACCCAATGTAGCAGTGTCTACATATGGTCTGTTAGGAGTGCCATGTAAAAATGAGAAAATAGTGGCTGATGGCAATTGTTTCTTTCGAGCCATTAAAGGTGAAAATATAGCGCACAAGAAGACAGTTAAAATCATGAGTAAAAAAAAATATGTTGAAACTGATTTGCACAGACAGCAAGTAAAAGCAATGAGCTCATTGAAGTGTCATGGCAATCTAGAGTTTAAGAAGGTTCTAGCTGGGTGTAAAGTAAAATCACAGCAGAACAAAGAAAAAGCACAGAATGTTGATTTTGTTATGCAGCAGTTTTTGGACAAAGTAAAAAATGGGCCAGATTTTGTGTGTTTGTGTTTGTTTATACATGTCATTATAAAATCAATAAAGGTGAAATACCACCTGAATGTGTAGCAAATAATTTGGCAGTTCATCCTATTCCAACAGTTTTGGCGTGTTTTAATAGTTTAGAACAGCATCTGATTGCATTACATATTCCGTTTATGAAAATGTTAGCTCTACCTAAAGGTGGACAAAATGGAGTGCATGGGCCAGTAACATGTGTCCCGGCAAATATAGTTCAAACTAGCAATCTGTTGCCGGGTTGAACATCACAGAATTTCCACTTTCAGAACTTTACAGCGGCAGGTTTGCAAAATGGTTATATAAACCATCCTTCACCTGGAAAACCCAAGTTCAAACATCTATGTCAGCAAACATCCACACCAGCTCATGAGTCTTCAACCAGGATACACAATCCACACAACTGCTCCAAGGGCGGTTAGAGACTACTTCTCGGATTAAGTAAGTATATTAAGTATATTATTATTATCATTACAAGAAAAGGCTACTTTTTCTTCAGAAAATTTGTGTGCTTCCTTAAACCTGAACAAGTAGATAGTTTAAGTATTTTACAGGTACTTGATGTAGTTGAAGCAGTACTTACAGGATTCGCACCAAGAGTAAAATTCAAACCCTTTTCAAGCACTTTCAAAGTCCTTAAACCAAAATTTCCAGACTCTCGAAGCCTTTATCTATTCTTCATTGTTACTTTAAATACAATTGTGAAGAATAAAGTTTACAGAATTCCTCTATACCCACAGCAATCGATGTATATTGTCACTTTTTTTGTTTTTACCAGCTCTTCATATTAACTTTGATTGTAGTTTTCATCAGGATCATTTAATGCCAGTGAATTTCACGAGTACAGGATCATTTCAAATATGAAACCATTTTTAATGAGAGTAGATGAAACACCAGCTAATGTTGAAAATCAAGCATTTTTCAGGGAGTATATAATTCAAGCATATTCCTAACCTTGAAAATGTAACATAAAGCATTTTCCAAAGGTGCAAGGCTTTGTATGAACCCTGACCATAAAGTAACTGAAGCAGTTGTTGAAGCAATACTTTAGGTACCTGAAGCAGTAGTTGAAATAGCTGAAACAGTGTCTGAAATACTTGAAGCCATAATTGAAGTAGCTGAAAGAGTATTTGAAGTACTTGAAGCTGTAATTGAAGTAGCTAAAATAGTATTTGATGTATTTCAAACAGTTGTTAAAGCAGTAGCATTACATTGAAGCAATATAGTGAAGCATTATATTTTTATCAATATTATTTTATTGGTTTATTGGTTTTGGGAAGTTTTAGTCTAAATGTTGTCTCTGCTTTTCCATACTGACAAGAATAAAGATTTCACATTTGAGTAATTGTATTTTTTCCACTAATTTGGCATGAAAATTATCAAATGTTATTATACTGATTATAAGTACAAAATATCTGCTGTTACAACAAAAACAAAAACTCTGCTGTTTAAACCCTCATGCTTGTTCTATATCATTCTTATTAACCTTATTTTATCTGTATTTGTGCATTGGTATGATCTGTGTTCAGTTAGTTTGTGACAAACATGTTTGCTGAGAGCACGAAATAAAGTTGACCCTACCTTGTTCTTGAGCAGAAATTTATTCCGACAGATGAGGATTTCCCTCAGCCACTTGAGCACTTCTGTTCCATTGACCATTTGATGGCCGATCAGCTTCCGGCAGATGAGGAAGAGCACCTGGGAACTGGAAAAAATGATTGGTTTAAGTCTTACCCTCTAAGTTATGTATTGCCAGGAGATGGCTTCTGCAATTTTAAAGCCACACTAGGAAACCCCACACGTTGAGGAGATTATCATGACAAAGGGGTGAGAAATAGAAAGATCTAATGCTGGTGAGTAAAGCTTTCTTTGGACAGACTGCTCGATCACTGCTGTTTGGGAGACACTTCTGCACCCCAATGTTGTGATTGGGCTGATTAAGAAGGGTGGGTTTTAAAAATATTGCCAAGTGCAGCAAATTATATATGAGTCATGAATTGTGATTTTTTTACCTGATGTCCCAGAAGGTTTCTATGGGGGCATCGGGGTTCCACAGCTCTATCGTCTCCGGCTGGTGCAGGACCAAAAGAGCCTGCGAGGTGATAACAGGGGTACAGGGGGAACCAGGCAGAAGAGAAACAAAACACTATGTGGTAATTTGCAGAAACAAAACAAAGAAGACAAATGAAACATCTGAACTTTCTTTAGATTTCGGGGCCAGAAATACAATTCCAATGAAGACAGCAGCCCTGGAGCAATGTGTCAAGTTCCACAGCATGGCAACCAGAGAAATTAAGAATAAAGCTGAATCATGATAGACTGTTATTGTTACAAAATATGTAGCTGTTGGTTCCTAAAATACTTAACAAGCTCTGCGCTGACATGCCACTCAATAGCACACAACAAATTTATGAATAAAATACTGCTTAATTCAGTGAATTAATTTGTAAACTTAAAGGGTAATCACTATAGCTTGTGACCGCTTGGCTTTGCAAATGTTATTTGAGGTAGCAAATACACTCAACATGTTTATTAGGCCTTAAAGACAAACACAATAGGTCTCAATCATGCAACATCAGCAGAACAAATTTATGCAAGCTATTCACAGAAGCGAATGTATGTGCATTTCAGTTTTCATGGATATTTTACTAGCTCCCATCTTTTCATACCTAGGCAGAGATCATAGGTATGAACGAAATTCACACCTGCTCAGGACTGCTCATAACATTTCTTGAATGAAACCCCATGTGTTTTGGTGAGATGTTCTAATGTATATTCTAATGTAAACAAAAACAAGTTGTCTACAAGGAAAACTGCATGGGGCACCTGTCCAATTAATTTGTGGCCATATGAATACGTCTTTAGACATATTCATATTCATATTCATATGACGTATTCGTAGCATAAAATTTGTAAAGTGAGTTCTCCTTCAAAATTCCAATGTTAATCTCACTTCGTTTTAGTTCATAAGAAGCAGACGTGGCATACATAGATCTGCTAAGATCTATGTGTGCCAGGCATAGACAGAACAAACAATAAATGTAAGCTTGAGTCACTGAGCAAATGCAGAATAGCAAGGAATTTCAGGGGGGAAAGGAAGAAAGGAAGTACTGCAGGGAGAAATTTTCAAGTAGTGGAGGAGAGAATTGGCATTTGACCTCCATGGCCTCTTGGGAGAGCTGAGTGGTGTTTGTTAGCGGGACGAGCTGCACCAGGCCAGTGATGAGCTCTGCCGTGCTGCTCTGGATCTCTGGGCCTTGCTTCACCGGGTTCTGACAAACACACACACACACACACACACACACACACACACACACACACAGAGACTAAAACCAATTTGCTTTCAGACAATGACTTCCATATATACCCATTTCAGAGAACAGATAAGTAATGCTGTATTCACATCCAGTGAAAAAAATGATAGAAAATACTATTCACCTAATCTTTCAGATGGTAAATACTAGGGGTAGGAATCACTGGGTAATTCGCAATACAATACAATTGCAATATTTTAACGATGATATCATGATAAAGGCAATTATGTGATATGGAATATCTGGTAAAATAATCAGCTATAATACATCACAATATATGTAACTGAAGAAGAAAAAAATAACTGGAGAAGAATTAATAATTTTTCATGATTTTCAGTGTTTTAATACTACACATACATATGTATGCTTTATGTAAAAAGTAGTGCTGGTAACGATTACAATTTTTAATCGTGATTAATTACATGATCTGCAATTAATTGCAGTATAATGTGCAAAATTAAATAATGAATTCAAAAGTAGTGTGTTGTGCACTTTTATTTTTAAAGTACTGCGATTTGGAAAAAAAGTGCAATAACATTTGGTTAGCAAATACTTTAAACAAATATAATATATATTAATTAGTGCTGGGCAACGATTGACATTTTTAATCGCGATTAATCGCATGATTTTCTGCGATTAATCACGATTAATCGCATTATTATGCGCAAAATTCAATAATGAATTCAAAAGTAGTGTATTGTGTGCTTTTATTTTCAAAGTATTGCTATATGAAGAAAAGTGCAATAACATTTGGTTAGCAAATACTTTAAACAAATAAGGTGCTTTTTAACAGCAGTATTCCCTTTACACAGTAGTTAAAACATTTCTTATAAATCTCAATTTAAACAATAATGTAATCAAATCAAATATAAAACCAAAGATATTTGCTATTTTTAAATACAAATAAATAAATTTACAAATAACTTTGATTTTATCAACTCTGGAAGAGATTTAAAATGAAAATGTCCATGTAAGAGTTTCTCTATTTTTCTGTCCCCATCAGTTCTTTTCTTTTCCCGTTCATGTGAGCGCTGCAGCAGTCTTATGCCCACCTCAAATTGGTTGAGACGCGTGCTGACGCCCATCCCAAGCCAATACTGATCCCATCCCTCCTGTGACCCGGTTTGTCTGTGTATTCAGAGCCAGTGAGCAACGGACTTTCAAAATAATAATTATAATAATAAAACTAAGGTAACGCGCATAAAACAATTGTCGGCGTTAAGTAATTAGTTCATTAATGCGATAACGCGCTAACTTGCCCAGCTCTAGTAAAAAGGTATATATAACATCCAATGTAAAAATAATTCATATGATCACAGAAGGCTGTATATAAATATGAATTTATATAGCTACTTATATTTAAATAATTGTTGTAATACTAATTCACAACCACATTAAAATATACATACAGATACATACAGAGATACATGCAGAGTGCCAGTATGTTTAATAAAAGTATCAGTACTTTGCATGTGTATCAATAATGTATCACAGAGGAAATATCACTATTGCATTATCAATTTAGTGTTCCACCCCTAGTAAATACTGCTTGGGAAATCTCAGTTGGTGATGGATTGGATTTCTCCAACTTTCCTGAATTCTGATATCACCAAAAAGGAAACACATGTAGTCAATGTATAAATGATTGATTCATTTCAGATAAAATAGCAAAACAGCAATATTCACCATGTAAGTCATTTTGCGATCTAGACTTTTAAAATGCCACAATAGCACATAACTAACTGATGTATTTTCATTTGTGACTGACATTGCAAGTTGAAATAATATCACTTGGGTCATGTGTGTTAAATGTGAAAAGAAGCAACCAAACTTTGTCAACACAAAGCTTCAATGGCAGCATCATGAGTCGCTTTTCACCATAACATTGTTCTTGCAGTTATTCCCATAAGACATGAACGTAGCACAGGGCAAGGGATGGCAGACTCACATGCAGCATGAGTTTCGGGTCAGCGTGGATGAGCTTGACCAGAGCGAGGAGGAGGCACTTGTAACTTCGAGTGTCCAGTTCTGTGGTTTTTTCTTTGAACTTAAGGCTGGTCATCTTCTCTTTGAATGTCAGACTCTGTAGGAAGCCAGGATGGAAAGTAGCAGCTGTTGGTGAGGCTGAAGCATAACTTATTAATAATGTCTTGGGGCATCAAAGCGATGTGCTAAGGGGGAACGTGCTGCATTTCTGTAAATACATGGGTTCAACCTCATAATTCACTTTCTAGTCTTTGTCCATTATTTCTTCCAGGAAGGAGAAGAAATACCCTTTCTCCTCTAAACTTGCTGTTTTGGAAGTGCTACTGAGGGTAGAGTGTTCCAATAATTATTTGTAATTATTATAATAATTACATTTTAATTATTATATTTTGTAATTATTATGACAAGACATGCATTTCAAATGCACATGATACATTGCGTGTGACTTATACAATGTATCAAGTGTATTACAGTCATGAATTACACATCTTGGAACTTACTTTTTTTTTTAAAAAGAGTCGTTTTAGGAGAATTTTGATGATCAAAACTATAACCAATGAGCACATATGTTCAGCTATAGTGTCTACGATCTATGAATCTTACCATCTAACTACTCCTAAGATGACCCTCGTTTAAAAAAATAAAAATAATGGTAATAAATAAATAAATAAATAAACTTGCAAGACGTATATTTCAAACACACATCATATACTGTGTAAATATGACAGCTTTGGAGTTGCTGTGAGGTTGTTTTTTTTCACTTTGACAGAGCTAGGCTAATGACTCCTGTAGACTTCAAGTCTTTATGCTAAGCTAACATGAAATGCTACCCATAAGAACCAGACCAGCGGGTGAACAGAGGTGAAAATGGTATCAAACGTCTTGTCTGGGTAAGTCTGGAGAAAGGTATTTTGCCCAAAACATTGGAGTATTCACAACTCACCGTTGTCATGCGTAGTGGGGCATGGCTGCCAAGGCTTTGGATGACCCGGTTGAGGGTGTCAGAAAACATAAAGCGGAGCTCTCCAGAGTAGCAGTACACTGCATCGATCTTAGGCCACCAGTCCAGATGGGACTGAAAGCAGACAACCCAAGACAGAAAATGAGAAGGAAATCATAAAAAATAAAATTAATAAATAAATATAAATATGCACGATATTATTGCTCTAATGAACCTATGGCATACAGCTGCCGCATCCAACAAATTATCGATCTACAGACTTACATTGGTGATTATTCTGTGCAAGGAGTTGACCAGGACAAAGTGAAAGGTTGAGGGCGAGGAAGAGGCCAAACAAACCTTCAGGAGAAACAAGAAATAACAGATTTAAACATTTGGGTCCACTGATT
>OMLF01010394.1:0-16693 GCA_900302615.1 Holocentrus rufus
TCACAATAGAGGAACTCATTCACTTGGGATAATTTCTTCTTCTTCTTCTTCTTCTTCTTCTTCGACGGATAAAAGAGCACAAGAAAAAGTATTTTCGCGAATCTATGGAACAGCAAAACATGTCAAGTTATATTATTGATTTGTGACATTTTTGTACCACACAAAAATGTATAGTGCAATGTCGATCCTATAAACTCACTATTAAGTACCATAGCTATACTTAAAGTCTGTTTAGAAATATTAAATGATTATATTTTGGTCTTTGTGGTTTTAATAATATTGATTAGTTTGCTCTGGTTATTGTAAACTTCTTAACTTGTGATCAATTTTCTACATCTTTTCATCTTTTATAATAGCAAGTGACTTAGTAGCATAAGAAAAAAAAAAAAAAAGATTTTCCCTTGAATATCAGTAGATCTGCTTCTGCCTCTCCAGTCCAGTGTTTCAAAACCAAACAGTCTTTACAGTGGTACTTGTGACGGTGACTGCATTGAAATGGAAATTATAGAGAGGTATGTAGCACGTGGGCTCCCATATAGGCACAGGTATAGTCTACAAGCCAAGGAGACATGAGAAGTAGATCCGTCCGCTTGATGGACGATTGAATGCTTGCAGAAAATGTTAGATAGCTCGCAGACACCCACGCCAGCAGCTATTTGTCAGTCAAACAGCCAGGCTGCACTTCAAAGCAGAGAGTTTGGGAGCAAACTGTGAACGTGTCTTTGTCAATGTAGTCTCACCACATACCCGGCTAATTGATTCTGCTGGGTTTCAGATGCACGCCGACTGCTGAGTGTCAGGGCTTTTTTGTACCGTGGCACGGAGATGCGTCCTTGAAAGATTTGAAGGAAAGTCCATCCATCGGTCCGTATGGAGCGGACAGGAGGACGGCCATCACCAGAGGCGAGGGACGACATCATCAAACAACAGGGAATGAAGGACTGGCTGGCCCATCAAGGCTCCGCCAGAACATGTTGACTAATGCAAAAACATCACACACTCACCCTCACACACATTAAAAGTTGCACACGTACTCACTGTCTTTCTGTTTCTCTCTCAACCACACACACATGAAGACAGACGCAAACACACCATTTACAAACACACTTACCCCATACTCACAGAAACAGAGCTTGATTTAGAAGAGCGCTACAGTGTGCCAGTGAGGACGTTTTGTCCCGTGAAAAATTGAGCAGTCAAAGCTTGTATCTTTAATTCAGAAGATGGCCAATGCAGTGAATAATGAATAGACTGGGACCTGCAGAGATCAAGGGGTAAGACTCGCTCAGTTTGGGTGCACGGGATGTCAGGAGGCGGAGACACTGCTAAATTATGCTCAAATGCTGCGGTAGGAAATGTTTGTTTAGTGTTTCATGGCAAATCTAGAATAAACACGAGGGAATATGGGCCAGGGGAAAGAAAAATGTTGTTTATGTTCGTTCTTTACTCTGTAGTGAGAAGACTCCTCTGAGTGTTTGGGCAAAGCAACATCTCTTCTGTGACATAAAGCGAAAAGAAGCTGCGGGAGCGGAGCAGGATGTTGATTGATGGGAATTCAGTGGGTACTTTGATGGTGGCTCGGCTCTCCCCAGGGCATATACATTGCATCGTGTAACTGGCATATGATGAGATAAAATTTTTATTGTCTGTGTTATGTCCTCACATATGGCCTCTCCTAATGCCAAGAGACCTTTGTTCAGTGCAGCACGCACACAAATGCATGTGCGCACTCATCATGCACACACTGGTCTGCGTTTTGTTTTTTACATCTTGGCTGAGAAAAGAGCTGAAAGTACAAAAAAAAGAAAATGTTTGTAATGAAAACAGGCAGGATCTGGATTTGAATCACTGCAGATAATTGGGCGAAAGATATATTCAAGGCCAGATTGTGCTGTCCTGATTATATGAAATGAACTTCTTGGGCTTGTGCAAGGGCTCTCTTCAAAGTGAGAGAGAAAGAGAGAGAGAGAGAGAGGGAGAGAGAGAGAGAGAGCGGACAGACAGAGCATTCCCCTTTGAGAAGCATAGAGAGGCTATTGATTCTAGGAGTGTGGCATCAGCCCTGCCAAAGCTGGTGTCCTGGTGAATGGCTGCCACCAAGTTGGCAGCGACGAAGGCTGGTGCCAGATAGAACAGGGGGGGAACACACACAAAAAAAAAATGAAAAGAAAAGAGCAGCTGAGGAAAAAGTGAACCGACCTTGGGTTCATATAAATGGTCAGAAACAGATGGGAAAGGCTGTGAGACTGAAAGAGGTTGCATTTCAATAGTCTCTCAAGAGCACGTTAGATTCCTCCTTTGCTTGTACTTAATCTGATCTGAAAGAGAGGGCTTTTTCAGGTGGAAGTGAAAGCAATCTAATGAATTCCCACAGGAAGGTATTTACTCCACCGAGATGAGCACAGATGATAGAGAGGAACCCACTTTATAGTGTTGAGTTGTGGCCCTGAGCTGTTTTCCTAATCAGAGACCTGGGGGAGTTTTTCTTTAATTCCGCACACATAGTGTAGAGAAAAAGCCGGGTCCCAACTCTGCATTTATTCAGGGAGGAGAGCAAGAGATGACAGAACCTATCCTCAAAATATATTCCCCATGCTGTTCCCTGATCATCACCTCTTGTCTCCCGCTCTGCGCCCCCTGTGCATGCGTTTGTGTGCATGTGCGTCTCTGTATATATGTGTGTGCGTGTGTGTGTGTGTGTGTTTGCGTATGCACATGTGTTCAGGGAGGGCGAGCCGGGGAAGGAAGGTGATTCTCATTCCGCTCACTCCCGGATCCTGACCTCACTCTTATGCAAATCACCGCAGTGTAACAGGCAGTGTCTGAATTTAAGCTTTGCCGCGAACACGAACTTGCACAGGCTGTGGCGGGGATCATTCACGCACATACATACACATCCACACGCAGCTCTCTCTCTCTCCCTCTCTCTCTCTCTCTCTCTCTCTGTCTGTCTGCCTTACACATCATAGCCCTCTGCTCGACTGAAATTCCTCTCCTGCATAGTAAAGCCTTGCTCAGCTGAACAAGAATGTCATCCTGAGCCTATGGCTGACTGTCATTGATTTCTTTGATACTGTAGCATAAAGGCAAACGCTTTGATTTGTGTGAGGGTGTGTGTGTGTGCAAGAGAGGAGGAGAGACAGTGTGTGGAAAGTTGACTTTTCCCTCTGCATGCATGAGACAGATCGACATCTCTTCCAGTGTGCATGCAGCGGGTAAGTCGGACTGGGTAAAGAGTCATCTGGGCATGTGGAGAAAACAGCACCGATAAACTCTTTGTACACCGAAGACTGAAGATCTGATGGGAGGAAATCACTATCATGGTGCCTTTCCTAACATATCACAACGCTAAACTAAGACTGATAATCCGTGAGACTGTCATTTGTATTGCTTTGCGGCGCCACCTTTGGTGATTAGTGGTTATTGCCTTGGTGCACATTTAGGCACTGCCCCAACATGACAAACACATTCATTGTCATATTGCAGCTCATAAACATCAACAAATCCTGTCAGTCCAGCTTTTCGTCTTCGCACGGCGATGCTGATGCTCACTCTAGTTTTTTGGCTTGGAGATGGCTGCTTAACTTTCCAGCACACTTTGTTTTCCTCTAAGCCATTGATCGATTTTTCCTTTCTGTAGATAAAATGAGAGTTTCTGTACACTGCTTCCTTTGTCTGCTTGGGCATGGTGGTTATCGCTGGTCACCAGCTCTTCTTGCTGCTGTTGTTTCCATAATCATAAAATGTATCTCTGCCTGTGTGACGGAGGATTTTTCCTGGCAAAGACGGACCCCTCTTAAGTGTGTATCAAAGCAAAAGCTTTCATGAACTTGATAAATGTCGAGTATGGTGTTAATCAGCAAAAGCAGGTGGCAAAAAAGACATTTTCATATATATTTTTTTTTTAAATTGCGCATTGTTAATTTAAATTTGTCAGGCTTATGAAAGGATCATATGTTGTTTATTCCTGCAGCACTCAACTTTGGGATAATCCTTTAAACACTGTTATCTACAGCAAAGACCGATGCTACAGTAGAAAATAAAGTAGTCGGCTCTCTCTCGAATAAGCTCATGCCAGTCATTTATTGTATTATCTTCCTTTAAATTTTTATTATTCTCTTGACAAGGAAACATTTCTCTGGATACAAAACATTAGAAATGTGGAAGAATATCAGACAATTCCATCAGGCAATGGCTGAAAAAAAACAAGACGAAGAGGAGACAAAGACAGAGATTTTCTGGCAGATGAAACAGCAGACAAGACAACGCTGCCTATGTTCACTTCTTTCTTTTTTTTTTTAAAGGGAAAAAAAATACTTCCATCTCTTTGTGTTGGTTCCCCAGGGATGACTCTGATTGGAGAGAGTCCAAGTTTGTTCAAGCTTCTGAGTGATGGCACGATGCCTTCTCTCTCTCTCTCTCTCTCTCTCCCTATCTCTCTCTCTCATTCTTGTTCTCTCTCTCTCTCTCACACTCTTTCTCCCACACCTCTGTCCCTCTTTCTTTTTGCATTACCCACTCATCTCTCCTCTCACTCTCTGTCACTGTGTTTTTCTGTCCATACCTGTCCTAGCAAATCTCAAACATGCAGGGACTCTCCTCTCCTTTCCTCTCCTCTCTGGAAAGACTAAGTCAGTGAAAACGAGAAGTGCATCATGGTCAGATCCATTGTGGCCTTACTCAGACAGCAGGTCGGGCGAACAGCTCGAGTCAATAATCTCATTTATCTGCTCAGTCATCAGGAGAAAAAAAAAATCAACTCTACTTTGGCTGTTCTTAGCTCTCTGACTTTTAATCTATAGTCTAAAAAATATGAAAACCTTACTTGAAGCAGTCGGGTGCATTCACTTGAGCCCTTTCTCTGCTCCCCTGCTGTATTAAACTGAACGTCTGCACAGGAGATGCAACATGGTGGCATGAGGATGCTGTGATGTCAAAGCAAATGCCACTGCTGTCAGTTTGGTGCTGCTGTATGTGCTCCTGCAAATTTCTGCCATACAAGTCCTCTCCCTAAGACTCAAGGTGACCTTACTGAACAGGGTCCTTTTCTTCACATTGCAATCACCCTAATGGATCGTGTCCAATATGATTGATTCCACATGCATATACGGTTAGCATTCAAAAAATGGGATCAACTATCAATATCTTATTTGTATAGTATCCCGGGTTGTGTCCTCGACTAACTACCAGGCTGTCCTTATTCAAAGCTTTGTTGTTGCGCTATGCTCAGTGGATCAATGAAGTTCCATTTAAGCATCTCTCACCTAAAGAAAAAAAAAAAAAAACACTTGGGGTGGCTACTCCTACAGGAAGGCCCTAATACCAATTTGGTGCTGTCCTTTCACAAGGACACTGCTTTGTTTCAGAATAATACACACATAATCAGCACTAAACAAATCATTAATCCTCCCAGGACTTTCTTCCACATATGAACTCATGCTTTGAGCACGTACTAGACTGCTTTGAACTAAGAGATGGTAATTGAGTTTAGCATGTATGGGTAATAGTGAAAAATGATGATGTCCGTGTCCTATTTTTCAAGTTTTTCTTTCTGCACGTTATTTTGTTGAATATAATGAGCTGAAATTAATTCAGATTGCAGCTCAGGCAATGGGAATGATATGGCTGTGATTGTGTGTTTGTGTGTGTGTGTGTGTGTGATGCATGCGAGCTTGTAGGTGACGCACAGGCGCAAAAATCCATACATCAACAAAGCTGTCTTATGTCTGCCATTGCCTTGTCTAAACATAGCTTCTCACTGGGTTCCTTTCAGCATCTCTTTCTCTCCCCAAGTGGTATTTCAGTGAAATATGTGATATTCCCCGGGACATTTCAGCTTCAAATTCCCCTGCATTCACCTATTCGCCGCACCCACCCATCTGGCTCCACCCGCCTACGTCCTTCATATCTATTTATTATCACACGATGGAGGCCTGTTGTGACACAGAGGACAGAGAGTCCAGTAGTCCTTCACTCTGTCCCATGCCATATGTACTGATAAACAGATTAAAGGCAGTCATGCATCCGTGCAAACTGGCACACACATGAATGGACACATACGCAGAAACATGCAGATTATATAAATTGCATGCTTCCAAGAACCCACACACACACACACACACACACACACACACAAACAACCACACTCATTCATATCTGTCACATATCACCACCAAGTATGATTTATAAAATCAGGGATATTTTTTTTATGAATCACCATCCTGCAAAATGCAATCCCATCCAAATGAAGCGATTAGTCTTTGTGAGAAAAAAAAAAGTAGGCTAAGCCATTCAATGATTGTCTTTAAGCTTTGCTGAAACAGACAAATCACACTAATGGCTTAGACAGGGGAATTATTATTTTGTCTTGAATATGCTCAAAATACACAGATAGTACTGCCAATCACATGTGCTGTGAGTTCACAGTCTTTTCTTGTATTTGCACTGTTATAAATATGACATCACCAGAAATTGCCCTGGATTTGGACAAATCAGTAGTCACAACCACTGTTAATAAATCATCAGTCATCATTTTAGCCTGTGTCATACCTTTGTAAAGATACCCCAGGTTGAACATTTATATAATGCAGGACTACAAAGATATGCTTTTTTGTTTTTTTTTAGGTCTTTATTCTGCGCCCTGTTTCCTGTTCACAGCTGCATTTAGAGGGACCATTGCCAACTGTTTCATGGCAGCACATCAAAGGGAATGATGATAGTGTGATCCTGGACTAGACTACTGTTTCTCTGTCATCCTTCACGACCCCCAAGCAGACATCATCTATTCTCTCTGCTGCCACAAGAAAAAAAAAGCCACCACAATTGCCGACTTGTGTGTAACGTGTGTGTTTGTGCTTGAGAAACAAACTCCCTTTTTTTTTTCTTTTGATAGAGCGCTGCCACATATCTCTTCCATGGCAACGTCCTCTGCAGCTCCCACAGACATGTACATCCAAATGAGACACAAAGAGAAATTGCAATGAGACCCACAGAGAGTCTCGTTTCCCCATTTGTAATATGTGTGTGTGTCTGGAAAGAGGGGGGGGGGACTGATAGTTGTGTCTCTCAGGTGATGCACAGTTTTGTTGCACAAACACACGAGGTTATCAGTTTATGAGGGATCCCAGGGTTTTGCCAGTTGGATGGAAAAGTGTGATTTCCCCTCTTTATGACCCATCAAGCTATGTATAAGTCACATGAGAGGTGAATGAATCCATTCTTGTGCAAATTAAGCAGGGGACTGGATGTGGACTCGGACTGGGCTCTGAAGGATTTTCTCATTATTAACATTAGCCAGTATAACTAATGATTCATATATCACTAATGAGACTGACCTGAATCACTCATCCATAGTCAGCTGCAATGAGGAAACTGATAGACAAATGGTAATATCTGTATAATCTGACAGAGTTTTCTTCACCTTCTTTCTCTGATACACCACCAGTGAAAGTCACTCATTATGGCAGCTACTGTATATGATTACAAAAATCCTTGGCTAGAAATGAAATGATCTTTGAAATGATTGCAGAAAAGTAAAAGAAGCCCTTGGCAATGGCTGGGTGAAATCAAGTCTGTTGAGTTGTGCTTCATGTTTAAATTGGTCCTTGGCTGTGTGAGCTATATATCTCCTAATGTGTCTGACAGCCCATTTTCATCATAACATCTTCTCCCAGGAGTGAAATAATGTCTGCCCTCCAGGCGATGTAAATGAAGAAAAATGAAAAGGCCTGAGCCAAGGCTCAGGCGTGGATGGGTGAAGTTAAACGTGACTGAAACTAATTGATGTATGGGCACACTTCATCTCAAGGGATGAAACCCAGAAATGTCATATTTGAATGTAATTACATTTATTGCAGTCTCCTGTCTCATGTTTGAATATAGACTGTCCAAAACTGATATTTTTTGTATTGTAAGATTGGCTATAGCTCTAATACACTAACACAGCTGTCAGAACTTCGCTTTGCTTATATTAAACTAAAATCACTTTTAAAATATATGGCTCCATCAGCTCTAGATCTAAATAACCTCTCAGTTGAAACAGAATGAAACGCACTTCAATTCTGCCATCAACCTCTCTTACTGAGCTGCAGAGCATGCTTCAATGAGAGTGCAATAAAAATGATTTTACAGTAGAGTAGATACTGTACCTTTCAAATGAGAGGGTCTGTTACTGCTGTGATGGAGAAGGGGAAAGTTCATTAACCATAAATTAGGCAACCTTCAGATTCTGGTTGATTCTTCAAACAAATTCAAGCCTTTTCACATGTACCATGAACTGGTTCAGGCATCCCTTTAAGGCACTCTGGCAAAGGGGGAAATGAGAAACTGCAGAATGACATGCAAAACGAGCATGTGCTGATTAATCAAGAATTACCAGAGCTATTTTATGTCTCACTTCATCGTGACTATGTGCCTATGAGTAACAATTTAGCATTAATGAAAAAGAACAATGGTAACCCTATAATAAAGGAAGATACTATGCATATCACACCATCCCTCTCACTACACTGATACCCAAAGAACATGATGTACGATTAGGTCATTTAAACCCACTATCATATAGCACAGACACACTATCACTCCGAACAGGAATATTATACTAAGAATACTACCCTAAACTATAAATTTATTTTACAGGCTTATTAAAATGGTTTTCGTTAGGGTGCGGCGCCCTCGCGTGGCCACCGCGGATGACAGAAATTATAATGAACCATTGGAAATATCGAAAAGAAAATAATGAGCCATCAAGTTACACAGATAAGGGTGAGCCATATTAGGCATATGCACGCTATTTACATTTAGATAATCTTGAACTAAATCTGTATCACATCATGTGAGGTGGAGTTATGCGAACCAGCCTGAGGCGCCGCTGTTGCGAAGACCGACATATATTTCTGGAAGGAAAGGGTCACGTTCAGAGCGGAAACGGGATTGTTGTGCATCCGGAACTGAACGTCGTCGCGCCGTGCAACGATGGCCAGCGGTCCAGCAAAAGCGGCAACTAAAGTTGTCTCCAAAAACCCTGCGGGAGGCGCCGGGGCTGCCGGGGTGAGCGGAGGGCCCCCGGTGTTGCCCCTCGCCTCTCCGCTCATGGGGAAGAAGAAGAAACCGTTTCTGGGGATGCCCGCCCCGCTAGGCTACGTGCCCGGTCTTGGTAGAGGGTAAGCCTGCATTAACTTGGCTAGCTAGCATGCTAACTAGCAACGCAGTAAAAACGAAGACTGAGTTAGGTGTGTTAAAGGAACTGTTGATGAGTTACAAGGTTATCAATCCGGTGTGTGCTGGAATAACCTGAGCTAAATTCAGGTTTCTCAGTTAAGTCTACCTACATTTACACTAACGTTACAATTGAGTACATACTCGACTTTTAATATAGAATGCAGGAGAGCATGAACATGTTATCAACCGACTGAAATGTTGGAAATTTAAAGTAAAATACCATGGGATTATGTAAATAGTTTAATGTGAAAGTATGGTCCCTGTAATTTACGTGCACGTTGCTAGCACTATTAAAGTTTCCCTCAGGCTGTACAAAGATTATTTTTCATTTAGCACTACTTAATCTGTCTGTAGCTATCTGATTCTAACTATTGAAGCTTTTGTGGTTGATTTTGAACAGACTTTATTGGCACTGTCAACCAGATGTTTGGGATATGTTCGGGCATGGCAAATATGGCTGCTTTAAAGTTTTACTATATTCCACCACAAACATGGATATCATGACTATGCTATTACAAAACGGGTTTCAGTCTTAAATTCTCTTTGACCTCATCATAGTTTTCTGTGCATGTGTGTTGTTGTTATCTCCCCATGTCTTATTTGTCAACCACATCTATTGCTCCTTTTCAGTGCCACCGGTTTCACCACCCGGTCTGATATCGGTCCTGCTCGGGATGCCAATGACCCAGTGGATGACCGCCATGCCCCACCAGGAAAGAGGACAGTCGGGGACCAAATGAAAAAGAATCAGGATGATGATGATGAGGATCTGAACGACACCAACTATGATGAGGTGGGCTTGGCTGCACTGTCCCTGTTTTTTCTGGTGTGGTGGTTTTTGCAAGGATGCATGGATTATCCCACAAAATTTGGAGAAGATTGAACAAAAGCGCCTCTTTTCTGATGATGTGTGTTTATGATCTTGTGGCTGATTTTAATCCCATTTTGCTTTTTTCTTTCCTCCAGTTTAATGGCTATGCAGGTAGCTTGTTCTCTAGTGGGCCCTATGAGAAAGATGATGAAGAAGCAGATGCTATATATGCTGCACTGGACAAGAGAATGGATGAGAGACGCAAAGAAAGAAGGTGAAGGGGGGAAAATTTTAGATTTTAGGTTTGCAAATGCACATCTGCTCATAAGTTTTGGCAGCCTTTATTTGTACTGGTTTGTATGTATGAGTTCCCTATCATAATGGATGCTATGTGTTTTTCTAGGGAGCTGAGAGAGAAGGAGGAGATCGAGAAGTACCGTATGGAGCGACCAAAAATCCAGCAGCAGTTTTCAGATCTAAAGGTTCAATACTACAAATATTTCCCACCCCTACCTCCTCCTCCTGCCCTAATCACATCTCTTTCTCCCCGACCTTCCTCTGATTGGACCTGTTGAGAACACTTTGGATGAAAACTTTGTATTTTCACAGTATAAACATTTCAAGAAAAACAAGCAGTATAGACTGCAGTCTTGACATCACCTACTCTGACATATTTTCATCCACTTTTGTTTCCCTGAATTGTTAAATTTTTTACTTCACACCCCTTCTCATTCTCTTCTGCCTCTCCATACAGAGGAAGTTAGCTGAGGTGTCAGAGGAGGAGTGGCTTAGCATCCCTGAGGTGGGCGACGCCAGGAACAAGCGTCAGAGGAACCCCCGCTACGAGAAGCTCACCCCTGTGCCGGACAGCTTCTTCTCCAAACACCTGCAGTCTGGAGAGAACCACACCACCGTCGACCCACTGCAGGGGGTCCGTACACATGCAAATACACACACGCACAGATCTACATGCAAACCGTATCATCCTTCTCACTTATACACATGTTGTAGTTTCAGTAGGCACCAGCAGGAGTCAGGCTAAGCCACTGTAAACATGCTTGACCCAAATCACTTCTAGTATAGATTTCATACAGTTTGCTACAGAACTTGAATGGATAGAACAGTCATTTCCATTCAAATCAACTTTCAGGATGATCAGAGCGCTGGCTGTTTTTATGTGTACCGTTGCCATGGTACCGTTGGCCTAACTTCTTGACTTGAGGCAAGTCTTCATCATGTAGTGTGGTGGGCCACTCTGCATAGTGGAGCTGTCACTCACACCTGAAAGAGTTCTTCCCAGACTGCTTTCCCGCATGCCACTAACATTGTTTTTCTTTTCCCCACCAGCTGGGTGGTTTGAATACACCTTACCCAGGAAGCATGACACCTGGCCTGATGACGCCTGGGACCGGAGAACTGGACATGAGGAAGATCGGTCAGGCCAGAAACACTCTCATGGATATGAGGCTCAGCCAGGTAAAACACAGCTAAAGCCTCGACATCACACACTGATGCAAAGTCAGATCAGTCAATCAGTCATCTGATCTTTCACTCCCTTAAACCAAAGACAAAAGAAACCTGTGTACAGTACATTATACAGTGAACAGTAAGTTGACATATCTTTTGTATTGTGCTGATATTTTACTAGTATATAATTGATGAAAATTTAGTAAAAGTTTGAATTTCTTTGTTCCCCTGGGTCATGGACTTTCTGGAAAGTCATGGAATTCTGAAAAGTCTATTCCAGACAGGGAAAGTCTGTCATTGGCACAAGTCATGGAATATCATGGATTTATTTCAGCTTCTGTTTAAAAAAGAAAATCAGCAACTAGTTACTTAACAAACATAATATATTTTCCATTGTGTTCACCGTATGTTCACTAACCCTAACCCTTACAGAATAAAACAGATTAATAGACTTTCATCCGACCTCTGAATCTGAAGTATGCTTAAAATTTTGGTCAAAGGAAAAATCTCGTGTTCCGTTATTTTATATATTATAGCCAAAGAAATATTTTAGCCAAAGGAAGAAAGTTTTGTGAGGGAATTTTACATTTCACATAAAGTCGAAGGTATGAATTACAGCTTTAGCTCAGCTTTCACTGAAACTCCCATAATCCTACTTCAAATGAGGAATCGTCTAACTGGTTGTTCAGCTGTTTAGATGTTGTTGTGTGGACGGTGCTACAACAGACAAGTTCTTTCAGTGAGGTGTTGTTCCCGAGTGTTTTGTGGTTTTTATTTGTTGTTGAATAACCTGCCAGTTATTCATGTTAATAGGTGGTAGTTGTTCCTGAGACATACATTTCTTTTAATCACTAGTTCAGAGGCGAGCTCATAGAGGAAGCAGTGTTATGTTGCTATTGAGATGACGACTTTGTTTCAAATTGACACTGAGGTCAGTGTCAACCGCACACTGTCAGCCCATTGTCTGAAATCACAGATATGTGGAGGAATTTTCCTCTTCATGTTTAAAGACAATACGGTCAAGGCCTTCTCTGTGTAGACAGCCAAGTCTGCTAAGGCTGTCTGGGCTGCTGATAAGACCGCGTTGCTTCTAGTCCGCTGAAGATATGGTATTTTGTTCTCTCAGATATCTTTGCAATGTGACCAATGTCTAGTGAAGGGTTTAAATATGTCCTGTTAAGCAGTATTCTTCAGAATCTGGACCGCATTACACAGTGTTCCTCACTTCTTGTTAATTCCATAACAAGAAGTACAGACTGATTACTTTTTCAATGTGCAGCACTCTGGTTGTAACGTTCTTACAATGGCACCGAAGGACTGTAATGTATCTGCACTTGTCTTATTTATGCGGGCAGTGAAATAATAACAGAAGCAATTAGCAAGATGCCCCATGTTGGTATTAATATGATTTGTAGGCTTGTTTCCATTTATGGCTTTTGTTGACGCTTCTGTTATGATAATGACACCCAAGATTGATTTGTCTGTTATATTTCTTTCCCTCTCCCTCCCTATCTATCTCCCTCCCCCTCTCTCGTGTATCCTTAGGTGTCAGACTCAGTGAGTGGGCAGACAGTGGTGGATCCTAAGGGTTACCTGACAGATCTCAACTCCATGATTCCCACCCATGGAGGAGACATCAGGTGAGATGACTGAATCACACCAGGACCATCAGATTTCACAGTTTCCTTATAATTTTGTGTGTGTTTGTGTCTTTGACGGCTTGTCTCTGGATGTGTATGTTCAGTGACATCAAGAAGGCTCGTCTGCTCCTGAAATCAGTGAGGGAGACCAATCCCCACCACCCGCCTGCCTGGATTGCCTCTGCCAGGCTTGAGGAGGTGACTGGCAAACTGCAGGTGGCCCGAAACCTCATCATGAAGGGCACGGAGATGTGTCCTAAGGTACGAGCTTCAGGCACAAATATATTTAATCTGGGTTTATGGCTGTTATTGAATTAAGGGCTTGAGCACACATGTATACTAGATATTTGTGGGACTGTGCCCGACTTGTAATTTTGCCATTGGAATCAGATTTGGATGTTCAATATGATTCGATTTCAACTATTATTTTTTAAATTCATAGTCTTTCTGGCAGTCACAAAATACATTGGCGCAAGCGTCAGTGTTGATAGACCACATGGATAATAACCAAAGCAATCATAATCAGATGCAACAGAGTCATATAAACATATTTTAGCATTAAAATCTCAAAAATTCATTAAGACATCTGCATAAAAATTTTAATTGCCTGCCAATTTGAATTACTGTGCAGCTTTGTGAGAATAATGAGATGGAATAATGAGACTGAATTAAATAGCTTAGGCTTAAATAGGCCTAGATTCACAATCTTTTCAGTAATTCCTCTAGACCTTTTAATCTTTCAGCTGTGGCATGATTTATGGAGCATATTTTCAGCAGCATCGTTGCTACTGTCTCTAGCTATAAATGGAGGAATCTCTATCTAACTGTTTGTATGTATGTCTGACCTTTGATTTTCTCAACCACTGATTGACACACTTGGTGGGTGTACTGCTGAGGCCACAAGCAAGTTCAGTGTTGACTGTAAAGTTTTTTGGATGAGCCGTTCTCAAGAAAGCTGCGAAAATCTATTTTGTAACGAAAAACGAAACGAAAAAAGGTGGAACACAACTGCCAGAGCAGCAATACCCAGACAGTCTTCAGCGTGCACATGCTTTGAGTTTTCAAGCATGCACATGCAAAGCTTTTGTAGTTCATTGTCAAATAAGGCAGCAGTTGCGAGCATTTTGTGATTTACCTTTGTGAGATGAATGTGAAGTACATGTGAACTTCTGCACCATCACCTACAGACGACCATTATTGGAGTGGAGCAGAGCACAGTGAGAGGCTGTTTTTTTTCTGCATTAAAAATCTATGTCGCTATATTTGTCTGGAATGGAGGTTATGATTAGGCTTCAAAATGGGCATAGCCATAAGCTTAAACCATGTTCATTACAGAAAAACTGTCGCTGTGGGTGCCTCTTGCTGCAGTTCCAAGACTGCAGGCCGAGCAATCAGGCCCTGTTGAATAGGAGCTGCACTGGTTATTATAAAAATACTATAGGATCACTATAGGCATCAGTGTGTCTGTGTACTTCTGTGTTCTGTCTGCGAGCACAAGTTCCTATTTGTCACTTTTATCGTGAAGGTGCATCTCAGCAGAATTAGGAAACATTTGATTTGTTTTATTGTGGTATTGCAAAGCACAATGATTGTCATATTTGAATTTGAATTGTTAACTTTAACTGAGCAGCCCTAGATATTGGATACTAATGCATCCAGAACACTGACTGGAATCATTTTTGTCATTGTTGTAAATATAAGCATTTAAAGCTCCATTTCAAGGCTGCTCTTAAAGATAACAGCATACTGATGTGTTACATGATGCACTGTACTTGTAAAAGGCTCTTGACCCCTTATTAGTATGAGCATTTTCTCTGTTCTCCAGAGTGAAGATGTGTGGCTGGAGGCAGCCAGGCTTCAGCCAGGCGACACAGCCAAGGCCGTGGTAGCCCAGGCCGTGCGCCACCTGCCCCAGTCTGTCCGCATCTACATCAGAGCCGCAGAGCTGGAGACAGACGTCAGGGCCAAGAAACGAGTCCTCAGGAAGGGTAAGGCTGTCAGATAATATAAACTGTAAATATAAATACATAATACATGCAACATTGTCTGAAAGAAATGCTTTCAGTTCGCAATCCTGTTTGTGTCTCTTGTGTCTGTCCGTTGTAAGTTTGTGGAAGAGCAAGAAATTTTGAAAAAGTTTACATTACTGTTATTAATAGCAGTGTATTGTATGAAATATTTAGCTTTTTCCTGCCAAAAGGAAAACTCTAATTTCTCCTGGGTATGAACATTCAAAACCGGTCTGAATCTGTTGACTCATAAATGCATGCACACACACACATGTTGGTAGTATTATCTTTGTGGAGAGATTACATAGGCTCACTTTCATTCTCTACAACCTTTCCCTGATCTTAACCACAGCCAGTTAATGCCTAACTGTAACCTTAACCAGTAAGCCACAATTTGTGTTTTTCCTTTGTTTGGACCACCTAAAATGTCCTCACAACTACAAATGTCCTCATGGAACAGGTAGTCTCTCAACAGTTGGTCCTCACAAGTGTAGAAGCACACACACACACACACACACACAATACATCCACACAGTCACAAAGAGATTTCACAAGGGTAACATTTGGCAGCTGTGTTGCTGGCTTCTCTTCAGGGCCTGACACCCTGTTTGCACCACGGTGTCAGTGCCCTGAGTTACACACACACATACACACACACACACACACATATATACACACATCAGCCTGTTCCCAGCAGCATACTCCACTGACAGAGATAGATGTTGAGCTTCCTTTGAGGAAGAGCTCTATTGGCCCCTACATGTCTAATTGCACTATGCCCTAGTCCTGTCCATTATACACGCACACACACGCACACAGACACACACTTTTGCGCACAGTGCATTCCTAGACAGTATTACACTATACTAGCAATGTATGCTATGGTGTTTTTTTCTCAAGTGTTGCATGGAATGCTTCCATTTCCATTTTATTTGCAACTTTACATGATGTGTTGACAGTGAACATACTGCTGTATCTGCATATTTTCATGGTTTAGACTTGTGACAGGGTGACCTAGTGGTTAAATAGACCATCCCATAACTAGAAAGTCCTCGGTCTAATCCCCACCAATTAATTGTCAAAATGTCCTTGAGGAAAGCAGTGTAGCCGTGCACACTCACTGTAAGTCACTCTGCATAAAAGTGTTAGCTCAATGACTGAATTGTTGTTTTCCCCATTTAGCTCTGGAGAATGTGTCCAAGTCGGTGCGTCTGTGGAAGACAGCGGTGGAGCTGGAGGAGCCAGAGGATGCCAGGATCATGCTGAGCAGAGCTGTGGAGTGTTGCCCTACGAGTGTGGAGGTACATACTTCCACACTGTTAATCCTCTTCCACTGCAGCAACTGTCCCCAGAACACAGGAGCTGTTTTGAGGAGCCTTTACTCACAGGAGGAACCAGTCCCTCTTTTTGCCCCAAGGGTTGAGTTCCTGACCCCCAAAAACAATTTGTGCAACCAAAGTAATACTCTCCTAGTTCCTGAAGGCTGTTGTGGTGGAGTTTTAGTGCTGAACATCCCTTCTTGGTCAACATTATACAAGCAAGCAGTG
>OMLF01010394.1:16713-31682 GCA_900302615.1 Holocentrus rufus
ATCACCCCCGCCATTTTTAAAAACATGCAGAATTTTTTTTTTAAAAGATCGCTTCATCAAGAGATTTTTCAGGACCCAGAACTTTTTGGTGGAAAAGGAGCATTTAATTTTCAATCAAACACTGAGGTCATAAAAGGATGTTTTTTCCCAGCTTTAATCCTTCTTTCTGTTTCTGCCTGCCTTTTCTAGCTGTGGCTGGCACTGGCCCGGTTAGAAACGTACGAGAACGCCCGTCGTGTCCTGAACAAAGCCCGAGAGAACATCCCCACAGATCGTCATATCTGGATCACCGCTGCCAAGTTGGAGGAGGCCAATGGCAACACTCAGATGGTGGAGAAGATCATTGACAGAGCCATCACCTCCCTACGGGCCAACGGTGTGGAAATCAACAGAGAGCAGTGGATACAGGTGTGTGCCTGTACCTTTGTGGTTTGTCTGACATGAGAGAAGAAGGAAGAGAAAGTGTTTAGAGGAGACAAATAAACAGTAAGGTAAAACTGACCGAGTTTTTTATTCTGGGACACGGAGAGTAAATAAAGGCAGCCTAATAATTCAGCCACAGTCTGACTATAAGTGTTTACCGCACTATTTCCTCAGTACTTTACCAAATCAATTTGCCAAAAAGATTTCTCGTAACTTTTTGACAGCAGGCATAGTTATGTTGTCATGGACTTTGGTGTTTGGAGAGGGAGTGTCTGCGTAATGTGTATTGGCTTTCAACTTTGATGGCATGCCAGCATATTTTGGCAAAGCTGTTCTCTTGTATTTCATCTGGGTGCAGCTGAGCGCAGGCCAGCGCTGTGTTTGTCTTTTTGTTTAGTATCGCGCAGTTTCCTTTCCAGTTTGTTTTGCAATCAGAACCTTTCACTCCAATCATTTCTATCACATTGTTTTTGGGGATTTTTTTTTTTTTTTGGTTGTTTTGTTTTTTCTCCTCTCTTAAACTACCTTTAACTACCTCTCTTTAACTGTTTTTTTTCTCCACTGGTAAAGTGTATTATCATTGTGGTTGAATAGGTTAATCAAGGCCATTTTATGTTTAATGTAAAGGATACCAGCAAAGAGAGAAAGCGAGGATTTCAAAATGTCAGGATTTGGCAGCAGAGTGAGGATCAAACTGGGAACTTGGAGTCAGAGGTTTTCCAAAGAAATCTTCTCTGCAGGTTATACCTCATAAAGTTGTGACTTGTTCGTCTATAAACTGAAAATCATCTAAACAGATGCCAATGAACAATCCAGGCTCATTTGGGATTTCTAGCCTCAGTGATGCAAGACTTTTTATTTTTCCAAATCATTTGTAAAGTTATTCCCTGTGTATTCATGAAGTGGCTCTGGGATTCCTCTGAGCAAGCTGGCCAGCGATCACTCGTTCATGCTTTCTCTCACGTGTTCCTCCGCTGTCTGCCACCCACGCTCTCTGTCTCCTCCTAAATGTGTGTTCTTGTCCTGCAGGATGCAGAGGAGTGCGACAAAGCTGGCAGCGTGGCGACCTGCCAGGCCGTGATAAGGGCCGTCATAGGAATTGGCATTGAGGAGGAGGACTGCAAACATACCTGGATGGAGGATGCAGAGAGTGTGAGTATTGCATTTTTCACCTCCCCGGGTCCTGATACCTGAATTATTCATTACACACACCCCTTTTCTATCAGACTTCAACTTAGCTGTGTTTTATGTTTCAGTGTGTTTCCCATGGAGCCTTAGAGTGTGCCAGGGCCATCTATGCCCATGCCCTGCAGGTGTTCCCCAGTAAAAAAAGCGTCTGGCTACGAGCTGCCTACTTTGAGAAGAACCATGGCACCAGGTGATCAGACTCTTTCAAAATGTATCTAACAACACCCTCCAAAACAATGGCACGTTTTTAGTTGTTTACGACAGGTATATTTACCGTTCCCTGTGCTACTTGGCTGTCTGTCATCTAGTGTTATTGTTTGGTGACTCAGATGCAGGTGTAGGTGACTCAGTTGCAGCTACTTCTTTATTAGCCCTCATCTTACTCGCTCAGATGCTGGTAATTTTTGTGCCCTGAGTCATCTCACCTACGCAGTTTTAATAAATCACAGTGTCAAGACTTGCTATTTAATGTTCTGGTAATTTTCCCCTTATGTCCCATCTGCTTCCCTAACTGTTTCTGTGCTCCGCCTTTTCTGTGTTTTAATGCATCTCTCAGGGAGTCTTTGGAGGCGCTGCTGCAGAGGGCTGTGGCTCACTGTCCCAAGGCAGAGGTCCTGTGGCTGATGGGGGCGAAATCCAAGTGGCTGGCTGAGGATGTGCCTGCAGCCAGAAGCATCCTCGCTCTGGCCTTCCAGGTGGAGATGCAGTCATGCTAATATTGAGTAGAACAATATTTACAGTAGGATCTCAAGTTTTTGACTATCCACTTGGACTAATGTCTAACACCCCCTTCTGTCTGCCCCTCTGCTCTCCTTTCTCTCTCTCCTTCCCTCCCCTTTTGTGTTGTCCTCTCCAGGCTAACCCCAACAGTGAAGAGATCTGGCTGGCTGCTGTCAAATTGGAGTCTGAAAATAATGAGTACGAGCGAGCCCGTCGACTGCTAGCCAAGGCCCGCAGCAGCGCCCCCACAGCCAGGGTGAGTAAATGTGTGTGTGTGTGTGTGTGTGTGGGAGGGAGGAAGAGAAAGGGGTGGGGGGAATTCCCCATTTCAATCCAAGTGAGACCTCTCATGTGGGTCACCTAGGGCAAATTTCACTGTTATCTGTTGCATAATAACACAGGCTGAAAGGAGAAAGACAAGAGCGAGTGCCTCAGGAGATGTTGCAAAACTCATTTGGCTTGTGTTGCACCGACGATTGATGGAATGGACTCGCATCTCCCTACCCAATTTCTTTTATTTCATTCCACAGTCCCAAGTTCAAAGTCTTTTGTTCTTCCTTTTCATGCACTTCTCCATTATAATAAAGGCAGGTGGCATCCACAGGCTCTAGAGAAGGAAGACCCCAGGGACTTAATGCAGAGGCATTTAAATACAAGACGGCACAGCCTCGGGCCTGTCCTACAACTGCCCAACTGCCCTACCTTGACCCTCTATACCCTTATCGTTCCAGAGAGTGTTGGTGTGAATGGACCTCTGAACCAGGTTTAGGGCTGACTTGTTGGTCAGGTTATATAGCAGGCGTCAATGAGGTTTTTGTCTTCTCTTTAGAGGCAGTGTCTTTTGACGTTAATGGTACATTATGCTTGAAGTGTTTCCTACTAACGTGCCGTCTTTCTCAGGTCCAGGCTTGCCAGGCTCCTGCACTTCTGAACTGGTCTACACTCCCTTTAGTTATTCTGTTACTTCCAAGATTATTATTTGTTGGCAGATGTGACTGTGAAACACAGATTTAATGTGACGCGCCAGCGATTGTCTTGTCATGTGAGACAAGATTTTACCATTAATGAGGCAGTTAGGTATTTGGGCTATCTTCTTGAAAGTCGGTATTGACACATTTGAAAGTTGGCAAAGTATTTGCATTGTGTAAGTAAGCTACACTACCAGTATTTATAAAAAAAAAAAAAAGTTATTTATCACTAAATCACACCAGGTGACTTTAGGAAATTTGAAAAACCAGGTCACAGTTTTTACTTGAAAAATGATTGATTTGTAAAGTCTGGACAATATGCTGAAAAGTGTTTGTGATTTGTACAGGTGTTCATGAAGTCAGTGAAGCTGGAATGGGTGTTGGGGAACATTGAGGCGGCGCAGGAGCTGTGCACCGAGGCATTGAAGCACTACGAGGACTTCCCCAAACTCTGGATGATGAGAGGCCAGATAGAGGAGCAGTGTGAAAATATGGACAAGGCCAGAGAGGCCTACAACCAAGGGGTGAGGCAGGGGGAGGGTGGATAGGGGCAGGGGAGGTGTTTTAGGGGAAGGGTCTGTCTGGGGGTTTATGTTACCACATGAGCAATAAGTTTGTCTCATTCTCTGTAATTTTCTTTTCTTTTGTCTGATCTAATATGTTTAAATGATTGTTCACACACAATACACACAGTATTCAGAATATTAATGTGCATATAAATGCGCTCAATGTCTCGTTCATTGTCACAGTTGAAGAAGTGTCCCCACTCCATGCCGCTGTGGTTGCTGCTGTCTCGTCTAGAGGAGAGAGTGGGCCAGCTGACCAGAGCCAGAGCGATCCTGGAGAAGGCTCGACTCAAGAACCCCCAGAGCCCTGAGCTATGGTGAGAAAACAAACGCATAAAAACACTATAACCTGATCACACAAGGAGTTTTTTTTGTTGTTTTGTCTTGTTTGTATTGCTATGTGTTTAATAGTGGGGGGCGAAAGCAGTTAAAAACATATGTGCATTTTAAAAACATTCCAATTCTGATGTGGTTCTGTTCCAAAATCCAAACAAACATGGACTTGGTGCGCTTTTATTACATTTCCAAATAAAGGCAGTTTAAGCACACCAAAACAAAGGTAAACCCCAAATTACCCTGCAACACCCTCTACAATAAGAAATTATGAGGACTCATGAGTTTGTAAACGTGATGGTGGATTAAAGATCGGCATTTTCTCCAGGTTGGAGTCAGTCAGACTGGAATTCCGGGCCGGACTGAAGAATATTGCCAACACACTGATGGCCAAAGCCCTGCAGGAGTGCCCCAACTCAGGTGAGAATGTATTTTATCACTAAAACATCTTATACCTTTTGTGTCATTTACCCAGTGGGTGCCGAAAAGGTTTCAAAAGGTCGAAAGGTTTCATTAAAGAATATTCTTATCCCACAGAGGAGCAAGTAATCCTTCAGTTGAAGTAAATCATGAGAATAATCAAAGTTGGATTTAGGAGGTTTTTACATGGAAACATTGATACGCTATTGTAAATCTGACACAGAGAAACTAAATATCTCTCTGTTGTTCAAGTGTCGCTGAATATGTTTCAGAAAATCACAAACACTTCAGAAATTATTGTGCTGTCTTTTGTTCAGACGGGAATGTCAGTACATTAACATCATTCCCTCAAAAGATATGATTTGTAATCTAAAATTCCTCTTCTCTCCGCCACATTTCCTTTGCTCTCGTGTAAGGTATCCTGTGGGCTGAGGCAGTGTTTCTGGAAGCCAGGCCCCAGAGGAAGACCAAGAGCGTGGACGCTCTGAAGAAGTGTGAACATGACCCTCATGTCCTGTTGGCCGTAGCCAAGTACGTAGCCCTTTTCCTTCCTTCCAGCTCATCTCACGATTACACTCTCTATTCTCTTGTGAAGAACTTATTTCTCTTTTCCTGTCTCCTCCTTTGCCAGTAGCAAGTTCTGCTTTGAATCCTTCTCTTGATTTGTGGGAAATTCTTCCCTTCGCTGCTGTTTTCTATTGAATTACAACAAAGTTCGGTAACCCTGATGTATCACCCTGTTTTTAAGTGTCTCTTTGTTTCCATATGCATTCTTGTGTATATGTGTCAGGTTGTTCTGGAGTGAGCGTAAAATCACCAAGGCCAGAGAGTGGTTTCTGAGGACAGTGAAGATCGAGCCAGACCTGGGAGATGCTTGGGCTCTCTTCTACAAATTTGAACTGCAGCATGGCACAGAGGTAATGACCGTACTATTATCAGACTGAGTATAAAATGTACCGTCCACAGATACACTTCAGCCCATTGGAAGTGTAACTCCACATTGGAGTGTTTAATCCTGTAACGTTCACATACGTACGTCGTGTTTTTGAAGGAGAGGCATCCACATTCTACAGCTGCAGTCCGTTCCAAATACATTCAGTTGCCAGAAACACACCTAGCAACTGGTTGTTGCCTTACATAACGGCATTCATTCTCATTCAGAAAAACTGACAGTGATCACGTAGCCACTGTACCTGTTGAACGCATTGGATGCAGAGCATGTGTATATGTGCTTGACCTCTGTCCTCTCACTCCCATCAGGAACAGCAGGAGGAAGTGCGTAAGCGATGCGAGAACGCCGAACCCCGTCACGGAGAGTTGTGGTGTGCTGAGTCCAAACATGTCCTCAACTGGCAGAAGAAGATCGGCGAGATCCTGACCCAGGTGGCCAGCAAGATCAAGAACACGTTCTGAGCCTGAGGACATTTGGATTAAAAGCAACCGGAGGACAGTCACCAGTCCATGCAGCTATGACAGGGAGTTGTAATGGACATACAGAGCCATAGTTCTCTTGAATGATGCTCCCATCTATGGTAGATAACAGAAGAATATGTGAAAAACACACACACACACACACGTTTCCCCTTTTATTTTTGAACTGAACCCTTTTAGGTTAAGTTGATCAGTTTTAGTGTGTAAAACATGCTTGTCTTCAGATCTTTGCTGTTTAAAATGAACAAAAAATATTTTGGGGAAGTTTATTTTGATGGAATAATTACTCATGTCATGTCCTTGGATATGTAAAATGTTGCAGTTGTTTTTGCCATTGTCTGTGCAGGACTTGACAGTGTACATAAACTATCTTTGTCAGGTGCTGTGTCTCATATTTGTCAAGTCAAAATAATGTGCAGCTTTTTCTATTGAGCTTGTATTCATAATTGCTTTGGAGGCATCCAATAAACAAAAGGCAATGAGTATTTCACATTGTCCTGTTTCTCCCAAACAGATCAGATTCAGTAAACTGGTTTGTTCTGCTTGGGTGAGTCTGAGTGGAGTGTTTGTGTCTTCATGAGATGTGTTTTTCCAGAACTTAACTTCCTCCCATGCACTTCACGTGCAGGGTCCTGTTGCATGGGATTTCATGGTAAAGATCAAAGTCTATATTGCACCTTTTTTTACTGGGCTGAAACTATAAACAATACTGAATTACAGTGTCAGTGGTATATTTCTCACCAAGTCACTGTAGTAGTGATTGGTAGGTCTTTTCTATATTGTTTTTCAACATGCATTTGAAAGTGGCAGCAGATTATTGTGATCATCAAGCAGACTGCCAGATTGTAAGATCACTTATTGTCATAATTTGTGTATTTTTTTTTTTTTAATAATTTTACGCTGGTTCTTTGACTCAAATGGGTAGATCACGAAATCAGGTGTGCTCTCCACACCTGGGCCACCCACGCTGAAAACGTGTTATCTTGAGGCGCACTAGATAAGCATCCAGCAAGCGGCAAATGTTTTGTTATGCCGCTGCTCCTTGGTGCAGACCGCTTCCCAACGAAACCGAAAGAATAAAGACAGATGATTGATTGCAGAAGTTTTCCACGACTTGATCGGACTGGAGTTTGGTGAAATCTAAAGCCCAGAGCCAACAATCCATGACGGGGAAGGAAATTGGAGCAGACAGTGATTTTGGCGATGCTGGAAGGCACGGGCAGGATTATCGGAAGTCTGTCCGCCGACGCCTGTTCTGTGAGAGGTCATTTAAAAATACTGTAGTAAGTTTGGATGCAATGAGCACAGCCGAAGCAGGAGTAACCTCGGTGGATCTTGCTGCCTCTGACACAGATGGATTTGCTCGTCTGAGTATCCTGCAGTAGAACATGATAAATGGTAAGTGGGGTTTTAACATCTGATACGATTTACTCAGGGAAAAAAAAGATCTTTTACACCACCGTGAGTGAATGGAGCTGCTGCTTTTCAACGCTGTGTAGATCATTTTGTTTGCACCGCATTTTCATTGTAAATGACAATATGTGATTCAAACTACCGACTGGAGACTGATGGACTCTTATCTGGGGATCACTGTGCGCCCGAGCGGAACCAAATGATCCACGATGTTTCCCCTTTCCCCCACCTTTCTGATGGACTTTACTTTACTGACCAGCCATAAAACACATTTCTGTCCTCCATAGTTTCTGGCCGGCCCTGTACTCCGTAATGTCCTGGTGGTTCTCCTGTTGGGCTTCTCGTGTGGTAAGCGCAGGTGTAACTATAAGGAAATACTGGACTCCTACAGAGAAATCATCCTCGTTGAGCTTCAAAATCTGGTAAGCACATTTTGCCGCAGATAACATCGAAACGTTGAAACGACTGTCGCACCATGTTAGACTTTGTTTTGTTGAAGATTTATGCTGCCGGTGTGCATGGTCTCAGTGACAATTTCTTGAAGGTAAGTACAGCTGTTATCAGCTACCTGGGTGTACAAGTTGCATTTCTAGTAATAGGCTGCCCTCCAGTGTTTGCCTCTGTGTTCACTGTGCCAGTTGGAGCTGTGTCTCACTTTGCCTCCTTTGCCTTCTTTACACTGGCAGGCAGTTAACTTACTCAGATGGACTGACATTTGATTTTTCCCCCAGAATCTGACTGCCTCATCTTCCAAAGAGGACCCCTGCCACCCAGGAAAGGTAAATGGCCATATGTACACATAAGATGACAACTCCTTTCAGCACCATGGACAGGGTAAAGAGATAACTTCATACCTGCTAGACAATTTTTCCCCCTGTCACATGAATATTATTGTTTACATCATAATATACATAATATACAGCCTATAGTATCATGCGCAGAGGTTCACATTAGGCTAATTTAAGTGCTTTTTCATTTCTTCGCTTATATCTTGTGGACTGATATCACTTATTCTGCCATGGCAGGCACGTCGCATCTTGAGCCACATCTATGATATGATACAGCAGTTCCGGTGTCAGAGCCGTGGCCAGACATATGGAGACTTGGAAAAGCCGGTGGAGAGTATGGAGCAGCTCATCAGTCATAACTGCAAATATGAGGCAAGGCCTTTGCACAGCTAGATTCATCTTTGTGATGACTAAATGGATATCTGTGTTAGCAGAAGATGAATGTGAAACTGTGTGGAGAAAACAGTTTGCAGATCTTATCTGTAGTCCGATATCCAAACATTTATGTAATCTTATCTGAGAATGGTGTTAAAGTTCACTGGATGGGAGCCACCACCAATAACACTTTTCTTCTGGTTGTATGTTTTCAGAGGAAGAGAGACCCTTGTCAAGGAAGCAAGAGTATACAAGGAAAGAAGAAGAAGAAGAAGAAGAAGAGGAACAAGCTGGTTAAAATTATCAAGGCACTCATCACTTGTTGGGAAAAGCTTCAGAGCGTCTCTGCTAGATAGTGTTTTCCTGCTATAAACACATGAAGATAGATGGATTTCCCAAAAAGTTCCCTGCACCAGCAGAAGGCTACTGAAATTGCCAATGGCCAAAATATTTAGCTTACTCTTATTTCATTTCATTTGCCTGAATTTGATGGATGTTTTTGTTTGTTTGGTCTCAGTATGGTGTGTAGACTGTAGGTTACTAAATCTACCGGACTTTGCATGTCAGCATTGCTTTTCTTTGTTTTATGGAATAGTTTTGTAGAAACTGACCACAGATAAGCTATAATACTCACAATGCATTCAAATAGTTCCAAAACATGCACATCTTCCAAAATCTTTTTTCTACATTATTTGTTTTCATGTTTGTAAGCCATATGTCATAACCATGAAATGGTGCTGTTCCTCTGACAGTAATATCATCCAGTATACGCCACATAGGCTAATAAATGTTTTTTTTCTTAAATGTGTGATTTTTCATTTCTCTGAAATACTCAAAATGTCAAATTTTGCTGCTGTGGTAGGATGCGGAACTCTTCTTATAGAGTGTTTCTGCCCGGATAAATCATAGTGTTGCACAGTCCTGAAAAGCGATTTTCCAACGACGTAAACCATCAGCAAGCAATGTACGTATTTTCGCGGGTTACAAACACACCGTTACGAACACATCTAAGCGTATAGAGTCTTTAAACGCCTCCACATTTATCAGTGTTTTTGTTGTGTTATTTAATCGCGGACGTTTTAGATAGCCACAGAAACAGAGAAACTATTTTGACATCACCATCGCTAGCATTGAAAGGCATTAGCTAGCTAACGTTACCTGTACGTATAAATTCATGTCACAAATTTCTTGGACGTCCCATTCGTTATTATATAACACATGAAACCAGAATTCAGCTCTTGACTGTGTGATTTTCCTCAGTATTTTTAGCCAAACGGCTTTGCTTTCTGATGCATGTTAGTGGACACAGCAAACATGGCCAGTGTAAATATGGATCCAGATGTTGCCCGGAGGCTGTTTGAGGAGGGAGCTACCCTGGTTTTGCTGGGGGTTCCTCAGGGTACAGAGCTTGGAATTGACTACAAGAGCTGGCAGGTTGGTCCCCGTTTCCGGGGAGTGAAGATGATCCCCCCAGGCCTGCACTTCCTCCACTACTGCTCTGTTAACAGCCCCAGCTGTGGAAGTGAAATAGGCCCGAAGACAGGCCTCTTCCTCTCTCTCAAACCCAGAGAGGTCCTGCTGGCTAAGTGGGATCCCCAAGCAGAGGATCTGGACTTCTCAGCTTCCCAAAACGAGGAGGAGGTGAGCCAGATCAAGGCCAACCTGCAAGACCTGGACCCGTTCCTGGGGCCCTACCCCTATGAGGTGTTGAGGAAATGGGTGTCCCTGACCGACCGTCTGAGCCAGGAGGTGGCCAATGAGTTGCAGCCGCTTTCAGGTAGAGTGCATGCCTTCTCCGACGTCATTCCTGAGCTCCAGCTCAAATACACCAAGGACAGGGTAGAGCAGAATCTGCCTAGGAATGACACCGCCTGCCAGAGTATGAGAGAGGGCCTAGACAAGCTCCCCAAGATGAAGAACAGGGAGGGGACAGAGCTACGCTTCTCTCAAATCCCCAAGCAGACCTACCCGCCTGGGGCGACACCAGCCCAGATCACTCAGTGCAGCCTGGACCTTAGCTACGCCCTGGAGACTGTGCTGGAGAAGCACCACAAGCTGCAGCCTCTCAATGTGTTAGGTGAGTGCCCAGAGGAGGTGATGATGTATGACAATGTAGCAGACACACGACCGACTGAAACCTAAACAGTCTGAATGAATTCTCTCCCCTCTCAGGTGAGCTGCAGTTTGCCTTTGTGTGCTTCCTGATTGGAAACGTGTACGAGGGCTTTGAGCACTGGAAGCGTCTTCTGGCTCTGTTGTGCCGATCTGAGGAGGCGATGCGGAGCCGTAAGGACCTGTACCTGGGGCTCATCGCTGTGCTCTACCACCAGCTCGGAGAAATCCCGCCAGACTTCTTTGTCGACATCGTATCCCAGAACAACTTTCTCACCTCCACACTACAGGTAAACACACAGAATTAGAATAATTATGTGACAACCAAGCTGAACTTTTTCACTGCTGTACCAGTACATCTCGAAAAGTAATCATGTCAAAGTACATGCAAACAAGTAGAAGAGCTTAGTCAGGTTTTATAGACAGAATATAGTTTTATTTCTGAGTAGCATATGTTATAAATGTTAGCAGTAAGAAATTTAGGACTGTGATCTGTCGAAGTAATTACTATTTCCCTATCACACTTGAATTTAAAGTATCACATGTTCATTTTAAGAAATATAAATTGCTCATAAAAATCTATTTTTATGAGCATATAACAAACTATATATATATATATATATATAACTAAAACACTGTAGGATACAGTGCGTGTTTCACCTTTGAAATCTGTGACATTAAATAAGTCAAATCCTTTGTTACAGATGTGACCTTATTTGACTACATTTGACTACTTTAAATCAAATGTATTATGACGACAATGATGATGACTATTATTATTTTGAAAAAAATATGATATTGCCCTCCCTGAAAGTGTTGTATAACTGCTCTGACATTATATAAAAAGTGTCCTAGTGTTCTCTTTAGTTTTTTTTTTTGTAGTGTGCTTTATTCGAACAGTGTTGCTAAACAGCTAGATCAATGCATGATACATGATGCACACCGTCTCTCTCTCTTTTTTTTTTTTTTTTGATTATTTGATAACTTTATTTCAGACACACTTCATAGATACAAATGCAGACACAAACATACTCATTGCGTTATTGTATGCCACTATAAACTTCTGTATACAATATTTTCTGACAAGAGTTTAGCTGTTTAAGTAGGCTGACATCAGCCTTTTTTTAATTTATTTTTCTGCTTGTGGCATATCTGTGGTTTGCCATTGCTATTGTGCAATGCATTTCCCAAAAATCAGTTATAAAACAATGCTGGAATCTGCAGTTAATTTGGAACAACTGGAGCAGCTAACCCGGGGGACATTCGTTTTGAACCTTAGTTGAGAGACTCAGTTAACAGTACAATTTCTTGTTTATTTTCGCACAGGACTTTTTCCAGTTTGCCAGTGGGCCTGGGATGGACAGCACACTGCGCAAGAGAGCAGAAAAGTTCAAAGCCCACCTGACGAAGAAGTTCTGTTGGGATTTTGATGCGGACCTGGAGGACTGTGCCCCTGTGGTTGTTGAGCTGCCTGAAGGTGTTACACTAGACTGACCCTTCACTGCTCCAGATTTAGCAAACCTACTGGAACCAGGAGCAGAGCGGAAATTATGTCACAGAGTGAAGGAGACCAGTGGGACCCAGCATCTATCCCCTGATTCAAACGGTCTTCAAGACACTGAGTGATCAGTTCTGGAACGGTGTGTTTTAAGTGTGTTAGATGCGGGCTGTACAATATTGTCCCATTGCATCATGTTATTAAAGAGCAGAACATATTAAGTCATTATGAGTGTTAACAGTTCCTTTATAGTAAAGGCATACTTTGTTCAGTGGTTCCCTCTGCTGGTTTTATGGGTGCTCTGCAAGCAAGCTTAATTAAGAACAACTCTTTTATTGCTTTTGATACTAAAACCAATCCCTGATAGAGTCATTTAACTGGATAATAATGATCAATAATAGATTTATAGATAATACAAAACCATTATGAATGATGCATTTTCATTCATACTGAGCAGTAACCTTCATGAGGGATGGGGCACTCAAACTTCTGTCAACTTATCACCTCAATTTATAATAACTCTGCATGAAATACAGGATTTGGCCAGAAGAAAGGAAAGACCAGGTGGTTACTGCTCATCACAACTGAAATAATATTTCGTGGACATGCAGGCCTTTGACTGCTGTTGCTTCATAATGCTCAGCTGGAAAGTTGCCGGCTGAAAAGTTGCCATGCTGCTCAAACCGCTGGTAGACCACTCATGCCTTTTTGATTTAGAGGTTTTGATTCAGGAGAACACCGCTGCCAGTGAAGAGAGACATGCATCATGAGATGGAGATAATATCTCAATTACATTAGTGATCACAGCCTGTCTTCTCCTGTATCGTGCGATTGGAGAGAGTCACGCACTGTACAGCAATACAAAACCACCACAGCACTTCACTGGAAGAGATTTTATTTTGACAAATCCTGTTTTGTAGCTGTATTATTTAGACTATGATGTAACAGTCTTCATTTGGTTATACATTTGTAAAATATAAATCCATACCAAATGTTTCTCCTCAGTCCCTCAACAAGGTTTTTTTTTCTAGTGAGGAATTAAACCCAAATTTTTCTTTCAATAAATAACAAAATTTTGATATAAATTATGTATTGCTTTCTGTTCATGTCTTTTATTCAACACAATGTGCTCGTTTGCTCGTTGAGTAGTCCTTTTTTCCGCCACTAGATGGCATCTATAGGCCTGCTGATGTTGTGAAGATAAGAGATAGACTCCCTTAAGAACATAACAATTTTATGATATTAAGTGACACAAAATAAAGTCACCTGATATTCAGGAAAAGAGGTTAGTCCACTGCTTCCTCGTGTGCTGCATCACACCCTTGTACACATACATCATACACATGCATCATATATTACAATCTTGAGAGCAATTCATCACAAATGTTTTAAGTGTGTGCCAGCGTGTTTTCATACAGAATGAGAAACTGCTATCTTCAGTGCTGGGAACGATCAGATGCTTGTCAGAGTTGGCAGCGTGCACCGCCGAGTGTAAAGGTGCAATTCAAGTTTTCTCTGGCCGTCACCCAGTGTGTGAGCGAGCTGAGGCAAGGCAGATCCGACGAAAGTCACTGTTGAAAGTAAACACAGGACAGCCGGCCTGTGATTTATGGGGAGGTAGTGGATGGAAGGTGGGGGGGGGCTGAGGTGGCGTGCACAAGCAGCGGTTGAACAAACCGGATAACATAATTACATGCCATTCATTAGCTGTGATTATGCATGTGTGTGTGTGAGAGAGAGAGAAAAAGACAGAGAGAGTGTCAAAGAGAAATAGTGGCATTATCCCTTCTTTGACTGTGATGGATGGTGACCTTATGTCTGCCTGTCGGGCTATCAGTCCGTTTACCCTTTAATCTCTCCTCTGCCTTCCCTGAGCCTTCTGTCTGTCCAGCTGGGCTCGTCTCCTTTGAGATGCCCGGGCTCTGTGAAACAGTCTACCAACCATAAAAAGCTGCCGTGAAAAGGGATAAAGCCATCTAATGTAATTATGTGAATCAATAGTGTCAGGGCTCGTTGATTGAGATCCACATGCCAATACTGAGAGCTCTCTCTGTTCCCCCCGAAGACAGATGGCATTTCGGAATGGGCGCTGGTAATGCCAAAGTTTCATAATGAGAACTGAGTCAGCTCTCTTTGAAATTTACACGCATCTTAAAAGAACATCAGTTCTGGTATTTGTGGTTTACCCTGCGACCGCTGGGAGCCTTACTTTCTTTTTTGAATGCAATTTTTCAGATGGGGAAAACGGCTTGGAACACGTGGTGGAAACCCATCAGCACAACAAGGAAGGAAATGTACGATGATTATGCGTGGATTCGTTTTCCTCTCTGGGGGTGAAATGCTATACGTTGTCGATGAAGAGAGTCTCGCAAATGACACTGTCAGAGAGCAATGCTCCAGCTCCTCCATTAGTGTTGGGATCGTGGGTGCACGGCAAGTCGGCGAGCTACTCGTTGCATGTCCAGCATTCTGTGCAGCACACACACACACAGACACACACCCTTCGCACCCGTGCAACGTTGTCCCACCACGGTTCTGGTATGGCAACCATTTCCTTTTAATCTGTCTGATTTGTTTTGTTTGGTGTGGCCACCCTGGGGGCCGAAGCACGTTGGGAACGGAGGGGGGGGACACTGATTGTGCAGAACCTGAAAGCCTAGCAGGCCCTGTCAGTCAGAGCGGGGCTTTCTCTCCATTAGATGTGGGCTGGCCATTTCCATGGGGCTCACAAGCT
>OMLF01010395.1:0-19410 GCA_900302615.1 Holocentrus rufus
TTGTGTTATTTTGACACAGCCGCTGATGGTATGAGGGAATTTCTACCAGACCCAAAATTAGGACTATTACAAGTCTCCCTGATTATCTGTGTATAACACACACTCCCTACTTCCTGACACACAGCCCTAAAGCTCACTCACATTTCAGGCATTTAGCTGATAGACTTTTCCAGAGTGCCTCAATATGAGGTCAGACTACATGACTCTTTAGTTCAGACTAAACAGCTGGCCTTGAGTCAAACACTGCCTTGTGTTGGTGAGTGTGCACACTGGGTGACATACAGGGACCACACACGACACGATGCTCTCAACATAGAATCTCACTAACATCACAGAAACACCATGACAGGAAGTCCCTGACCCTGATACCTTTAAGTGACAAAACCAATACAGAGGACATAGCTCCTTTCCATGCATGCCTGCCAAAAAAAAAAAAAAGATTCAAGGAATGTTCCAACATTTGGGCAAAATATCTCTTTTTCAACTGACCCAGACTGAAACGAGATGTTTCATACCATTTTACTTCTGTACGTCCACTGGTTCAGTTCCTATGAGTAGCCTTTTGTGTTAGCTTAGCATAAAGACTTGAAGTCTACAGGAGTCATTAGCCTAGCTCCATCAAAGTAAAAGAAATAATCCTTACGGTAACTCAGAAGCTGTCTTATTTACACAACGTATCAATGTGTGTATTTGAAGACAAACATCAAACACTAAAATTTTGACAATGGAACTTTTTGGAGTTTATATTGCAGCTTTTTGCTTTACAGATGAATTTCATAGCTTTTGTCACGCTGGCCCATTATTTCATTCTAATTAAAATGGAAATCTTCCTCCCCTGCTCCTCCTAACACATTGTGGATTGAAGATTTTTTTCAGTAATGCCAAACTTGAAAAGCGTAACAGGAGTTCCACAAGGAAAGTGAGTAGAACGTGGGATGTCCTTCTCGAATGCGAGAAACGACAACCTTCCAGCCATCCCTGAATGACTGATCAGGCTCTGACTGGTCTGTAGTTGGCAGAAGTCTTGGACCCGTCCAGTCAGGCTTACTCCTGGCATAAAAAATCGTTTCATGGGAAGCGTTTGGGGTGAGGGTGAGGGAGCAGATCTCACTAAAGAAAATGCCGACAGAACACCGCTATTAACGAAACCATAACCTGTTCCAGCATTCAAATCTGTGACCTTTTTGATACAGCTCTGTCTTCCTGATCACACATCATTATGTATTGAAAGGCTCCTATGTTTGGAAAAGAATGACTTGTTGACCCAGGGAACAGGGATTTGTTCACAGACACCTTGTTTAACAGAGCAGTTAAAGAAAAGCTACTGCAAGGCGAAGAGACATTTCTCTGTGTGGCACACAAACAACATATGGAGCCACTCAGCCGGTCATATGTACAGCAGGCCTGTGTCACGCCTGAGGCATGTTAACTATTGGTGTCATTTCCTCTTTCAGGTTCCTCACAGCCGCTCCCCGGGCAATGCATACAGGTTTCAAATCAACACTCTGCATTGTCGCCAGAGTAAGCAGTAAAGGTATGAAAATTTGGGTTGAAGGTGAAATGTTTTCAGACGCCCCTAATTAGTTTTTTTTTTTTTCCCCCTACCCGACCTGGACATTTCTTTCTGCTGGTTTGTTAGTTGCATGAATGCAGTGGAGATCCCAAGGTTTCCAAACATACCAAATATGTCCTGCTGAATTACAGGAAAATGTGTATGTGTATAAGATATTTTCTATTTGATGTAATGCTGCAACCATAAAACAATGGCATCTTGGCTTAGAATATTTCATTCAAGTTAAGGGTGATAAAGCTTCATTGAAATGCTCTAACCAGCAGATTCAGAATATGTATATGACATTGATGTATAATATGGAAAAATGTTTTTCCTAACTTCGATTTAAGGGAAAATTTAAATCAGAGTTTAAGGGGTTAAACTTCAGTTCCTAGATCACTGAAAATTATTAACCAGAAATAAGGTCCTTGTCCTGAGGCCTTGACTGCTCCTGTTGTCACTGTATTTTTCCAACTGAGTTTCATCATTTTCACTAAAATTAACATCAGTATCTATGCACTTCATATGTAAGTAACCTACAGCAATATGAAAATGTGGATCAATGTGAAAGCCTTCATGTACGCTCAACATTAAGACATACACTGAGGAAAAGACACACGAGGAATTTAAGAAAATTAATTACCACTACATAGCAGATTTTATTGAAGCATAGTACAGTCAGAACACTGAGCTGCCTCTGTCATTATATGCTGAAGTAAAATACCCTACTTACTAAGGAAGTTATGCATTTTATTGCATAACACTGAACAGAACAGTACAGTAAGCGCAGGTCTGACTTAGCCATATTGCAGTTTTTATGGCTCTTAAGTGCAATTGCTCTGCATTTTCTTAGTCTCATTTTTTACATATACAACCCTGTCAAAACAGGGCCTGAATTATTTATTGTTAATAAAGTTTAGGAGACTGAATTAAAATTTTCAATATTAATACTGTCTATCCGGTAGAAAAAAACTTTGGTCTGATTTGTATTCAGGCTACAAATCTATTTTTATAATCTCTTAATCCAATTTATTGTTTAAATAAGTATATAAAAAGACTTAAAAACTGATTGCTGTTATTTGGCTATAGTCTGTAAGCGTGACTGTAAAATTTGCTAGCTTATTTTCACAGACATGAGGCATCGGCCAACTTGGGTCCATACCAAATAAAGCTTTACAGTAAATGTTGATGTTCATTAACACTAAAGTTAATGTTGAAATTCCAAGACGAGTATTTCAAATACAAGATACATTGTGTAAATAAGACAGCTTGGGAGTTGCTGGAAGGTTTATTTTTTTTCACTTTAAAGTCTTTATGCTAAGCTAACACGAAAGCTACCCATAGGAACCAAACCAGTGGACATACAGAGGTGAAACTATATCGAATATCTTGTCAAAACACAAAAGCCATGCACTGTGGCTCTTCTGCCTGCCTCAGAGCAAGGACGTCAATGTTATCCAGCTAACCTGAACTAACAAAGAGGATAATACTGCAGAAAATTAAAAAACATTCAAAAAAGCATCCTGTGTGATCACATCCTGAAGCATAAAATTGGCTTGACCACACTTTAAAACCATGCTGTGGTCTCCGTGCTGGCTTCTCTGTGAACACAGACCAGGCTGAAAGCAATATTGTGAGTGTTGTACTCGGAACTCATGAATGTTGTTTGTTGTTCTGCTTTTCACATGTTTCTGCATATTATTCCCCTCTGCAAACTGAATTTCTCTCTGTCTTTGTATTGCATGAACATTATATTGTAAGCAAACACCTTGAATGCTTGGGAGACAAAATCAGACAGATACATAGATCTTTGTTTGCAAGTTGTGCTGCAAAGCTGTGTAATTGGCAGTCTATGGCCAGTAGTTATTAGCAAAACACATAACACACAATCACAGACGAACACTTGACTAACACAGCCCTACAATAACTCCAAGCTGTGTGTCTGACAGTGTAAATACAAGCCTGATGGATAAGCTCTGTAGCACCTGCCCCAGTTAATGAACACTTTGCCAAAGTAAACAGCACAGGTGAACAACTCACCTGAAGTTAGAACAAAGCTGCCAATTCTAAGTGACAGGTTCCTCTTGGGGCCTAGCGTTTTTATCTCAGCCGAGCACTGTGGCAACCAGGTAAACACACCATGACATCATGTTCTGAGTTTATTCCACCTTCGTTCCTGTGCCAGTTTCAGGTTCACCTGTGACTGCAACTTATTATAGTTGAGACACAAAGCCCCAGTGAAGCATGCCGAAACCGCAGAACTATGTACAAATTCTTGAATCCTTTTATCCAATGCATTCATAGTCAGCCGAACTCAGCAACGCTATGCTGATTACGTCAGAATATGAACTGAGCAATTTTGTTTACATGTACATTGTAGGCCCTTAGCTAACACTTACCCAAAGCTAAGATCACCAACATCTCAAGCAACCAATGTCACAGAATGCAAGATATAAATCCCAAGACTTAATCAACAACTACAACCAAGGTACAGGTGAGCAAGGCACTGGATCCTAAATGTTCCAGTGGAGCTGCTCAAAACCTGACAGTTTAAGATTGCAGTTGTACTGGCTTTTTCCAAGTGCTAATGCATGTGATTGCATGAATGTGCTGTAAATCAAGGTGGTGCTGCAGAAGAGCATGCACTGCTCAGAGAAAATCTTATCTTAAATCTAAATTAAACACATAATCTGTGATAAACTGCAATTTATGGCTCTGGGAAACCTAAGTTTTATTTATTTATTTATTTATTTATTTTGCATTTTTGGGACTGACAGACTGACTAACCAACAGTGACTTGCTGTTTGCAGCCCCAAATGAGGGGTGTCTTCTGGGACACTTGAAAAGCAGCTATGGCTGCTGTTTGATCTATTTCAACTGGCCTCCCCCTCTGCACCGACCATGGCCAGGGATGAAAACAGAAAATTTGAGGGTCCTCTCTCTTTCCAACCATCTTTGGTCAAGGCTCCTGACTTGCCCATTTTGGCACAAGATTCTAAGATGGAAAGTGCAGAGAAAACTGCATCCAAATCAGTTACTACAATGTATGTTTCCCAAAATACATGACTGTGAGAAAGAATGAGGGCAGGGGTTGGAGGAAGAAGGACTGGGATTGAACTGATTCACAATGTAGAAAAATGCAAGCAAATAAAACAAAGATAGTGAGTAAGAAATGAAAGAGGAGAATATTGGAGCAAAAAAAAAAAACAGAAGGGAACAGACATACCTATACAAGAGGTAATGTGACACTATATAGTATAAGTTTAGGTAGAACAAACTGAGGTTTACAGAACTCACCTTCTCATTAGTTGATTTTGACTGATTTTCCACAAAATGCTTTGTGCTATTATTGGCTATGCTCAAACTAGCCAATGCAAATTAAAAACATATTCAACAAGGCATACAGGTTTTTACTGTGTATAAGAGGAACAGCCCCTCTGCCATTTCCACCTGCCATCCTGTCAATAGAACCCCCTGTTCTTATCAACACGGATCAAGGTTTTTTTTGTGATAAATATTACTCTTAAGACTGAAGTTCAGGGCAAGTGGGGTCTTGCTCTCACTGTGTTGCTCAACCTTTATTTCTTCCACAAAATGTTTCTGCTGCACTATGAAGAGCAAGCATCAAATTGCCCAATGTGTTTGAAACACACATATTCAGTTTCACAAACTACATAGACTAGACACTTGTGGGGAGGATTTGAGCCGCTCCCTACAAGCTGTAGATTCAGGCAGCCACAGACAAAATCCAAAAGACAGAAGTTTTCAGTGTCCCACATGGCACAGGGCTGCTTAACTGTGCAATACTCTCTACCCCACTTTATTAATGCTCTTTACTTCATTGAATTTTAATGTTTCTTCTATGTTTCTCTTTGTTGTAACTATGGATAGTGCTGTATGCCTTGACAAATTTTTCATTAAAAAGGTGTTATTTATAGCATTTTAATATCAATCAATAATTACCACACTATAATTATCATGGACAAGCAAGACCTTTCCTGAGAAGATCTGCAGCCTCTATTGACCTCTACACTGAATTTCAGATTGTGTGCCATGAGGTTGGATTTGGTGGGAAATCTGCTGGATTGCTCAAACCTGAGTCTGAATCCCAGTTCTGATGACAACTGAAGCAACAACAAATTTTCATTGTTACCTGAAATTTGCACCTGATCATATGTTTGGATAACAATGCTATATGTAGACATTAGCTTTCAAAATTATCTTACAACAAAAGCACTGATGGGATTATGCAACACTGTGTTGCTAAATCACCAATGGAAATGGCTCCACCACACATTGTGAAATTTATTTATATGGATTCTACAGTAACTGGTGCAGAAAGTAGTGCCAAATGTAAAAAAAAAAAAAAAAAAAAAAAAAAGTAAAAGGACAACTGGGGAAAAGACTGTTACAGCATAGATGACTTTAACTCAACTCATGACTTGGAGTTGAATATTGAGGACTTGAGACTTGAACTGCACTCAAGGTGTAGGGTCTCAATTACAATAATAGAAACAGAGAAGCCAGTGGAAAAAAAAAAACCAAAAAACAAAAACCATTTATCCTCTTCAGTAAGATTCCAGGGAAAAAGAGGGCAGACAGGAGGCAATGGAGTTTATGGGAAATGTGGTCTTAATTTTGAGAAACAGGAACAATACCTCTTGCAAGAGTAAAAGACTACCAATGATCTCAGTCATGTTTTCTATTTGTTTGTGGTAATTATGCCAAAATAGTGAAATTAAGTAAGATACATTTATGATTAAAACTGCTGCACATAGTACCCTTAGTTGAACTTCTATGTTTTTTCCTGCCCTTGGGTCACAGTGTGTCAGTTTTAGTCCATGTGCATGTGTGTGTGAGTTTCTGTGTCGTTGGCAGGACTCACCATCGTTGGCATGTCTGACACAGTCCTGGAAGACTGCATGCCACTTCTGCTGCTCTTTCTCTGTCACCACACAGAAGTAATAGTGACGGCTGTATGGGTGCCAGAGGATCAGAGGGAACTGGGTGGCACACTTTAGGAAGGGTGAACTTCCCACCTTGGCTTTTACACCTGGAAAATATGCACACCAACACACACCACTGAGTTGTTATATTGTTCTTTCTGTGTCTATACTGAATGACTTAAAGGAGTACTACAACGTTTTTCTGACTTACCCAGACTGAGAGAAGATGTCTTGGAATTAAAAAAACAACAACAATAAGTTAGATGGGTGGAACTATAACCGCTGAGCACATGCATCCTTCTGTCTAGCACAGTGATCTGCGCACCACTGAAAGTATAGTTAGTAAACAGATAGATACATGTGTTCAGCAGTTGTAGTTCCAACCATCTAACTTCATGTTTTGTTTTTTTTTTTAATCAAAGACATGTATTTCAAATACACGATACACTGTGTAAATAAAACAGCTCCAGCGATGCTGTAAGGTTTACTTTTTCACTTTGACAAAGTTAGGTGAATGACTCAAGTCTTTATGCTAAGCTCACATGAAATGCTATCCACTGGGACTGAACCAGTGAACGTACAGAGGTCAAAATGGTATCAAACATCTTCACTCAGTTTGGGTAAGTCGGAAAAAGACTTTTGCCCAACATGTAAGAGTATTCCTTTTAAATTTTTGCAGTTTTATGCACAGTCTTGTTATCTGCTGTATGTCACATGCTGAATGCAATGTTGAACCCAGGAGTGTTTCAACAGCCTCCAGCCATTTCAAGCAAAACCAGCCTGCACTTATGCTTAAAGAATTAAACATGACATTTAGCCTTGTGGCAAGCTTACAGTGGGCCCCTCATCCCACACACTTTAAAGCAATTCCAGTCCTCCTTCCCTCTCTCCTCTTTCAACTTGGTACTCCTCCATTCCTCCAGCTTGATCCTTCAATCACCTCCATCACTTCGGTCTCATCTCATTGGCTATCAGGCTGATACTGGCCTTTTATTTAATGGGATGTGGTGCAGTCAGTGTTGTCCACCTCTAATGTAAGACACAGTTGGATTTATTACATATTCATCGGGGGAATCACTGTGGATCAACATTGCACTGGCCCTTAATCTGTACTTTGTTATAATTATCCTATATTTCAGGAGAGTTTAAGTGTATCATGATGGTCTAAGTGATGTTTCTGAGGCATTTCCACACTGACAAGAATAAAATCCTGGGACAAACACTGAGAACTTTTGGGCATACAAAAAGTGCCTATGAGCAGCTTCAACCCATTTTAAATACTACTATTACCCTTAGTTCACACTGGACGTGGAGGCACCGTGAAGTGACAATTTGCGCGCAAGCTGGCACTTTTGTGTTCACACTAGAAGCGTAGCTCTCTGCACTGGTTCACAAGAGAATCCTCTCTCTCTGCCTCTGTCTCTGCCCCCCCCCACCTCCCCAATACAACTGAATGTATTGTGTTTAAATGTCATCAAACTGTGGGAGAAAATCAGGAGAACTGAAACTCCAGGACAACAGGGAGAGAGAGTCAGGAAAACCAGAAGGGCTGGAAGGTGTGGATGCAGATTTGACCATTTCTACTGTATTTTCAATGTGCTTTGTTGAGACATTTGCTCATGGCGAGCAGAGAAAAGAGACCAGACGCCGAAACTATTGCTGCAGATCGCGATCTAATTGGTGAACATGGGTGTTGAAAGGAAACTGGCTGCACTTCCCGGCACTTCACAGTGCTTCCGCAGCCAGTGTGAACCAGGTGTTCACAACAAACACCCATACAGGTTGAATCCTTTGCATTTTCCTCCTGCTCCACTTTTCTGCTCCTTTCTCCTCTCCTCCTTTCCACTCTTTCTCACCAGGCAAGCTGTTGCTGATCAGATCCAGGTATTGCTCCATAGATGTCAGCACTTTGTAGCCGGCACAGTTGATGGTTCCTTTGGGATGGAGCCCTTTGTCATGGGACTGGTAGACAAGACAGAAAGCAGACAGTAGATATGAGACAGTGAATCATACACACAATCTAAAACAGACAGCACTCGGAGGATTTCTCCATTCAAATGATGTTGCCTACATGCAACTACGTGCATTACCCAGTGGTCATGTTATCCATTATATGGCACCAAAACCATGTCTCTGTCTTGGCATTGTTGTAAAAGTTTGGTTGGTTCATTTTAATAGCATGCATCTAAGAGGGCTTTCACATCAGGGACCCGTGCCCGGATCTGAGTACACTTCAATGATCCCAAAGTACAGCTTGTTTGATTAGTGTGAAGACTGTGTACCGTACCCTGGCATGGATCAACGAACCGCGCCCGAGTTTACTTGAAATGGTGGTCTCGAGTACAGTTCATTTGTACTTGGGTACAGCCCGCATCAGGTGTGAAAGGTACGGTACCAAAACACAGAAGTGGACAGCTATTTTGAATGCTATTTAGAATGTTAATCTTCTTCTTCTCTGTGTTTATTGTCAGCTTGCAAACCAACTAGGTGCATACCACCACCTACTGTATCAGAGTGTGTAGATATCCAAGTAAATCCATGAATCTCTCATGATGAAAAAATATTTCACTACATTGTTTATGAACTTTGACGCACATGTGGCGGTGGTTAAATGTTCATATCGATAAAACTACTGTGCGGCGCACAGAGAATAATGAAATCATACCGATACACATTGTATTCTCTGAAATTAATTTAGGCTAATATTTATTTATTGAAGACAGGGGTAGGAAGATATCTGATTGGTTAAGTCAATTCCAGCCCCTAACACACCCAATTCATCTCAATCCCTCCCCGTTCACAGATGCACCAGGCGCATCGTGTCACCAAAATACCAAATGCACGCCGTCACGCCCAATGCCCAGTGCGCACTGGGCATTTAACCGCACTTTGCGCGGTGGGCCAAGGCGCACGAAAATAGTGCCCTTTGACTTGAAGATTTTGAGCTGTATTCCATAATAACAAAATGGATAATAAAATGGATTAATGGTTAGATAATATGACCAGCATTTGTAATGTCATTCAATACCTCAAGATTATCCTTCACAGTGTCACAGTCACAGTGTCACCATCACAGCAATACAATATGTAAGAGTCAGTCTAGAACTATATAAAAATGTGCAGTTGTGTATTGGGACCTATCAAGAGTTTTTCTTTCATTTCTTTCATTTTTTTAATTTTTTTTCCAGAACTTTTCAAGAACTGGAAGTGCTCACTCTTTACTCTTGTTACTCTTTAATGTTGTAAAGAGTAAGCTCTTCACCTGCTCAGTAAGAAAAGTGCCCAGAGATAACTTCTGTTATAATTTGGCGCTATATAAAAAAAAAAAATTGACTTGACTCAAAATGTTTTTCTATACCAACGGTCTCCAACCATGTGCCATCAGGAGCAAAGTAGACAGAGATTCATTCACTCCAGCCAAACAGAACAGCAAGTGATTTCGATGATTAGTTCCTCTGCTCTAGCTGAAGTTGCATAAATAATATGATGTAGTGTCTGGTTTGAAAAAAAAAAACCATGCATATAATGCATGCATAGTCTTGATCAGATTCCTGAAGATCAATGGTCTTTCCAGATTTTCTGGACCTGTGCAGGAAATCTGGGCTATTCTCTCACCGCTTTGTTGTCGTAATAGTTGATATTGTAGGAGTCTGGGACAAAAAGGAAGCGGTTCCTCCATTTCTTATTCTCCTCCAAGAACTGAAACAGCGATCCAGAGAAGATACACTTGTTCTCCAGAGGAATCTGTGAGAGACAACAACACTATTCAATATATCAAAAATATATCACAAAGGGCAAAAGGCAAAACATTTTCAGGCTGGTATACTGCGCCTAAAGACCTGAAAAATAAAGAGGTTTTTGTTGCGATAGAAGTCAGGAAAAAGGCAGCCCCTGTATCTGTGGAGAAACATAAGTCAATCATATTAGCGTGTTGTTTACTTAATCCCACCCAGCCACCCTGTTTAGCATTGTTGTCCTCAGGAAAGCTGACTGCATTCCTCAATACACTCTCTTAAACCAGACCATTATGAGACTCCAGACCCGCTCCCACAACTTAAACTGTGTGTGTCTATGCATGTGTGTTTGATAGCTGTGTGTAAAGAGTGGACAAAACTATTTACAAGCTAGACCCACTATAATGCACCATTGAAAACTGAAATAACCCCCGGGTGAGAAAAAGCTGGTTTTCTTGAGTGCTGGAGATCTTGTTCTACTTATATTTAGGCAAATGAATTTAAGTATTGGGGGAAAAGCAATATGTGCCTGCTAAGGAGGTAGAAAATTGGGGCGCTCAATAATTTGCTACTAGCTCAAGTCATGTAGAGACTGATGATGGCTGAAGAGATTTTGTGAGAAGATGTTCTAAAATAAAAGAAACATTTGCAATACAAGGTAAAATTGGAACCGTTGCACAGCAAAAACACAAAATTCATTACAGCTAACTCCAAACTAATACTACGACATCATAATGACAGCCAAACAAGTTATCAGTTGAATGCAAGTTTATAACAAGAGGCACTTGAGCCGCCTCATGTCCTCCCATAATGACTATGACATATTACACAATCAGCTATGCTAATTCATTCTATAATTATGGACATTGTCCTTGTCTGCATATATATTACATGGAGGTAGTATTACTATGACTCTGTTTAATAAAATAAATGCTATGTTCTCAAGAATGTCTCCACACACAGATGTTACTGCCAATGTTCTGAATACCATATACCATGGTGGAGAAGGGACATGAAAATTAGTTCCGTGGTGTCCTAAAAAGAAGATTCAGAGTGTGATAATACCTCAGACAGATTGTTCTAGTTTTAATTTAGTAAAGCTGAGTCAAAGGAGGGAATCTCAACACAGAGCCTTGTACAGTGGAAAAAGGGGATGTTTTACCTTGCGGTGTAGTAGCTGGGCCTGTGGGCCGCCTCCTCCCTCAATGTCAAAGCGAACCTTGTTGAAGAGAGCCACAGCATACTGCTGCTCATACAGACGGCCAAAGCCCCCCATCACCTCCCCGGTCCGAGCTGGCAAAGTGACAAGCAAAATGGTGAGAGAAAACAAAATTTAGTCCACAAGATTTTATACTCTATAGTGGATAATGCAGGTGTTTTTGTTATCTATATTTGCTTCCACTGTTGAGTGTGTCAGGATGGTTGAAAAATGGTAAAATGGTTGCATGTGTTTAGAATGTACAATTCTCATTTCATTGGTTCTTGGTTTTGTTCTTCTTTGCTGTGTTAACTTTTGCTGTTGGAACCACCCAATTTCTCCACTGGGATCATTAAGTTTCTTCAGATTTTTTTTTTCAATTAACGTAAATCCACAATTAAAATAAGTCCTGCAACCTTACTTTGTCAACTGATGCACTGCAAAAAGTTTTTTTTTGACTGAAGCATGTTTTTTAGGAAAACATAGGACTTTTATAAAAGTCTATGACTGGTCTTGTATGGATATTTTCCCAGTTACAGGCATGTGGGCACAGTGCATTTTAATTTACAGGATCAAATAAGTTCTACCAGCTAAAAAAAAAAGAACATTAAAACTTTGATGCAAATGCTTACAGGGTGGTAAGCCATTCAAAAGCAGTCAGCGCAAGATATTTCATAATGTTCAATGTGTTACTTTATCAGAGTTTATATGCATTGAATCTTCAACGTACAAAAAGGACACTGTCCCTATCTAGAGTTCCCTTATCAAATCTATACTAATCAAACACGTTACGTTTAAAGGGCAGGTATCCATTTCTAATCTAGCTGCTCTGTCCTTTGAGTTCTGATTTGGTTGCTAAGACCACCTTCCTGAGTATAACCTTACAACCAAGACTTATTTGTGGAAGAAATGTTTCCACAATGAAAGTCAAACACAGCCTTGACAGAAGGTTCAGCATTTTACACTGTTCTTTGTTTTTTATCTCTAAGTCTACATCACTACTGTTTGCTCGAGCTCTGGTTGACCTTCACAGCTCCCACCTCTTAGCGTACACTTAGTGAAAGGAAGACTTGAGTCTATTATCATCCATTATTGGGTGATAATGGCAGGTGGAGGTTTAGTTAAACTTAGTTAAACAGGCATTTCTCATAGGCAGAAATGATCTCATTGGTTGAAACAAAGGAGGAGTTTTGATGAAGTTTTTGTCTGAAGCTCAGTGAAAAAGGCAAGAGGCAAGTAACCTCATCAGTGGAGACTCCAAGGAAAAGACTGTCACATTAACTGACAAATGATCTGCAATGAATTGCAGTGTAGAGATGCCACAGCAGTGAGTGATTAGCACCGAAAATGAGACAAAAGCAGAGGAACTAGAGGATTACCACTTGAATTTGAGTGGCTCTGACAGTTTTGATTGGTCTGAATATGGCAACTATCAACTAGCATTGGGAGTTCCCAAACCTTTTCATATCAAAGACGTCAAAACAAGTGTGCATTAGACCACACAGCTCCATTTTGATAACGTAGTATTCACACAAATCCTATATGAGATTTAGACATGTCTTAGCACCAAATTACATATATATGACTATACTGCAGGTAAAACAGAATGGAGACTGACAACTAGGATTACAGAAACCATCTTTACACACTGTCTTGGTTCACCAACAGTGGAATAAACCATTCACAATTTTGCTGGTAACACCCTGAAATGTCTTTAAGGATCACACACCATCGGTGGGATAACAACACCATACATGAGTAAAGTATCAAGAACGAACTTGCTCTTATAATTTGTCTTTTTGTCTGCTTACAGAATTTTGAGAAATGAAAATGATCAATTTCTTTCCCCACACTTTGCAGACCTGCGTAGGAAACCTGGGAAGGGTCTGGCGGTTGTGGACAAAGTTGGATCCAGATCAGGCCAGAGGGAAAGAACAGCCTAGCTGCTGCCAAATAATTTTGCTTGGGACGGATGGAGGATTTCCAATTCTCTATGGATCAATCCACTAGGACCATTTAAAATCTACACACCACCTTTCCTCTGAGCCCAGCTCTAGAGCATACTTTTTCTAAACTGACTTCCCTTTACAGGCATTCCTCTGTGCAGGTCTACAACAAACAGATGTCCTAAAAGTAACAGGATCTGGCAAGATATTAATTGTACTGAAATGGTTTTAGAGACATATAAATCTTAACACACCAATAGTAATTAGTGTATGGGCAAAACATGTCTCTCTGCATCTGGGCTCTATGGGAAATATGTTCAACAGTTGTACTTGCAAATGGGGAGGGAGGAGAGATGACCCGTTTGATCCCATCTGCTCTGCATTGTGGTTATGAAATGTTGCTTTTGCACTGGGGAGGAAATAATGAGATGGATCAGAGTTTCTTCCTAACCAGCCAAAGTATATAATTAGGCTTTCTGGTGAAGCCATTAGGAAGGCAGCCAGGCATAGTTATGGATGGGGGACTGGGTGTAGAAATTAATGGGAACATGTATATGACAGTGTGTCATTTTTGCCTCATCAGTTACTTAAATTATCTCCTTAGAAACACTGTGGCATAGCTGCCAAAAACGGTGGTCTGCAACTAGCAAAGGTCTGCTTGCTAGCTGTAGCCCATTTGTAAATTGTATAGACACACAAAACAGCAGGCCTAAGCCAAAAAATAGGACCAATCCAGTTGGATACGTGTAGTGAGTCACTGCAGTTCAACATTTGGGAATGCACTAGACTGATACAGGTGAAATGGGCCTGACATCACTGTTTGTACAGTGCTGACTAATGCAAACCATCTTGAATAAAAAAAAAAAAGAGAGAAATCTATATGTACTGCTTCTCTCCCACATGCCGACCCTACAACTCAGTCACCACAGCAGCTTCTTGCTCAACTCTCTCTCACAGGGTGTATCACACTGTGAGATATAGTCAAGAAGGCAAAACACCTCAATAAAGGGACTATTACTTCCATAGAGCCGCTCCTATCTCACTGAGGTCATCAAAGTAAAACCTAACAACAAGGGGCCTGATTTTTCATCAAGATTAGAGGCTATTCATAGTTTGTTTTTATTTTTTTTTTCTCTTCCAAGATTAGAGATCCTTGTTTGTCTGGTATTCTTGTGCTCATGATTGCTTCCTAATATCACCTAGAGGTCATATTCTAGGCTTTTATTCCTTGAAGATGAACAGAATTGGGTGTACCTTTGAAAAGCAAAGAGGAGGTGTTTTCTTGACAACTGGTCGCTTGGACAGGAAGTCTAATTGGAATGTGATCCTTAGCTAAGCAAAGCAGTGACTGGAGGAAGGGAGGAGACACCAAGAAAAAGTCCAACATTAGGGTTTCTAGACATTTTCCAATGCCAAACTCCATCCTTTCTTCTAGCACTTTACTTTTTGACTGGATGGCAGCAGTTTGACATGGGAACCCAGCAATGTGTCACCAAAGCACCATGGCCAGAACCCCTGCTTTCACCTCAGGTCACATTGATGTCAGTTTAATGATATAACAAACATTTTGGTTAAAGGAATACTTCAGCGTTTTGGGCAAAATACCCAAAACGTTTATGTCTTTTTAAAAAGGGGGAATCTATGCTGAAATCTGGCTTGGATTGTAGAGAAAGTGAGGTGGGTGAGAATGGCTGTTTGATTTAGGTTATCAAGTGGGAAAGATGTTACCATGTAGTGCACTGCAGTGGCAGCGGAGTTGACTCATTTAATAACCACAGGACATGCAACAATGCAAAGATCTGTGTGTGTCTGACACTCAGTTGAGTCAAACAGCACTAAGCTGCATATGACTATGACAACAGATAAAGAGCCTTTTGTCTGTGCAGTTGCAAACAGCATTAGACACCAACATGCATGACTGGTGGAAATTAGTATGTATACCCTGCTGGCCATTCTCCACAACAAAAAGAAGCTGAGTGGCTTTTTGGCATCTTCTCGAGTGTTAGACCAATATACCAGGTTGATACTTGGCTTGGATTGATTATCAGATATCGGCCACTGGGCGCTGTCCTCATATGAAGGAGGTTTCTCTTGGACCGCAGCTACATAAAAACTTGGCTTGCAAAACTTGTAATGAAATGTTGTGTTTATTGTGTATTTTATTTATTTATACAACCTTTTTAATTATGTATCCTAGAGTAGGTGTGGTTGGTCTCCTGCCTTAAGAAATTTTTAGCGCACCAGACAGTCGAAATGTTTTCCACCTGGACAAGTATAAAATTCTGGGACAAAAATTGAATACTTGAATTCTTTGGCATAAAAATGGCCAAGTTTAAACTGAGGAAAATCTGCATGCATTTTCTATTGATAGTGTCAATCCAAAAGTATCAGCATTGACCTTTAAAAATCAGTGTCTGCTGACCTTTAATGTTGAGCTGCATCGGTCTGGCAGTTCTTACAGGAGCTGCTTAAAAGTGGTTGCTTTGAAACATACCATGGTTGACGTGCCTCTTTTGGACAAGTCTCTTGGCGTAATCACATGTCAAACAGACCACATTGCAGACTAAGACAAATCAAAGGCCTGATTCATCCCAGAAAATAAGGAAGACAGCAGGAGATCCACTCAAGAGATAATGCTGCCCTTATTTGCCTTTGTCCTCAATCCTTTAGTACATTAAACTTTTCAGCAATTCCACTGACCACCAACTTCCCCACTGAGAACATCCCTGACTAGGCAGGTTTCATGGCCAAAACAGGGAGGTGGCAGCTCCAGTGCATGCCTTGTTACAAAACTATTTCCCAACCTCTGATAAATCCAAAAATGGAAAGTCAGCTTGAATATTTGTGACAACTACTTGGGGAATTTCTCACTGGGCCAAGTTAGTATGGCCTATTGAAGAGGCCTGGGACATGACTGTGTGAAGGTCCATGTTGAGAAACGTGTGTTAGGTTCTCTTCATAGTGTGATGTCTTCATCTACTACGGGTAGACCGCTAGTACTGACTGATGATGGACGTTTGCCAATCCTATTGTAAGCCCTCATTGCACAAGGACTTATATTACATGAGGACCTGAGGTAAACTGTGATAACTGTAGAGAATGTTGATGTAACTGGAAATTTGCAATGTATATGGTAAGGCAGAAATTCTCATGCAAATTAGAAAGCATATTTGTGGCTAAGACAGAGGTCTTCTGATAGTACTGATCATTAGCAGAGTAGGGAGAGTAGTGGTAATATGCTGGTTTACAAGTCAAAGACCACGCCAAGAATAGTTCAGGAAACGGAAGTAAGCCATTTATCAAGTGGGCAACTCCAATCAGAGACATTCACTGAATTAACAACTCTATGAGACCCAGCAGTAACGTTGATAGGACCTGAAAGGAATACTTCAACGTTTTGGGCAATATCCCCTTTTGCCGACTTACCCAGACTGAGACAAGATGTTCAACATGGACTGGCTTATATTAGTATTTTAATAAATTGCCAGTACAGCTCCAGTCAGTAAAGCCCCGAATATCAACAGACAATATATTGGTCTACATCTGAGAAAAGCAAGGAACTATGAGAGCCATTAACTACAGCAGATGACTCAAGTTTCATCTGAATGCAAAGCAGACAGCATAATTATCTAATCCTCTGTACAACAAAATGTCTACAATATCAATGATTATACTCATACTAAGAAATAGCCACCACTTTAAGTAAGCAAAGTGCAAGTAAAAGCAAAATAAATTTTAATCTAAGTGCAGTACAGTACACACTGTTCTTAGGCTTGATTATAATTTTTACCCGGCCAGGCATACACAAAGCAATCATCTACAATGTACAGACGCATGTTTAATGCCGGCAATGCAACAATTATTTTTGCCTTTGTTGATAGTCCTTTGTTCCTGTGGAATGAGAAATTTTATCAGCCCTTGAGAGTTTCTTCCCACAGTTTGCATTTCTGTTTTCTTGACAGGGTCCCCACTGCTCATGGAATTTCTGGAACATCATGGAACTCAGAAGCATATTGCAGAAACAGAACGTCAAGAGATTTGATCAATTCTCTGGGAATATCTGCATTATACCTACATCCCTCTGAAATAAAGCACAAAGTATTTCCCAACTTCTTTCACACATTCATTGCATTAGCTGGTGGTTTTTAGTCCAAGTGGAATGGAAACCAGACTGCAAAACAACATTAACAAACCTGGAAGGAATCACATTTTTAGATCATGGAAGTGCTCGGACTTAGCCATGGAAAGTCATGGAGAACTTATTAGAATTCTACATCAGGGCCACAATGGAAACCTTATTCTTTATGAATTTTACTGATCGTATGTTTTTGCAAGTAAACTAAACCTAAGAGCAAAGATAGACTGTACACATGTAATGCAGTGCATCTTATGTGACATAGCATAACTCAGTCAGAGAGCAAATTACAACGCAGGTGGGATATGCAGGCAGATAAACACATTCCTATATGTGCAGCTTGGGGAGGAGCTGAGGTGGAGGGGCTGTCGCTGCATTAGGCCGACATTCCACCATGTGTTAAATACAACAGACTCAATGTATTTACTGTATAGCTTCCCCACCCTGGCAGCACCTTCACATCTGCCAGGCGGAGGCAAACATACACACACAAACTAATGAGGTAATTAGATTTGACCATTTACTCTTTTGCACAGAAACTCCCTACACAGAAAGAAACCCTTTTTCATTTTCTTAGGTATCTGGAAGGAGAAGGAAACACAGGAAAAGGAATTGCAAAGGTTGTAAGAAAGTATAAGGAACATGTCGGGATTCTCGCTGACTGTTTGTTGTGCTGCTGCTTGCAGAACTAATTGTCCAGGGGGGGCTCAGCAGTGCTGAGAACAGCTAAAGGCTCTAATGATACCGCTATGTTGTCCTGCATCACTGTGGTAATCTAATCCAACCAACACTGCTGCTTGTTGGCATGGCAACCGTCCTATCACTGATGTTAGTTCAAACATTTTCAGCACCGTAAAGATCTGAGTTAGGAAGGGAAACCAGACTACTATTTAACAGGCCCACAGGAGAATGACCCCACCACCACCCACTCACCCACCCACCCTCCTTTCACCACAGTGCCTTAACAAAAACATTCCACTGAGACAGAGGCATAGGCTGACTCATAAATTTAGACTGTGTTCCCATCAGAGCTGAGGCAAGGAGCGGACTTCTGTGCTCGTGTAAAGAGTTACTAACCAAATGAGAGCAAATTTATTTAGATCCAAACATGTTTGTCAAGTAAAGCAGAAGCAGATTGGAGCTTTAGCTCTACAAACATCTCTCGGCAGGAGATGCAGCCTCAGTGGTTGTGCGAGCCCGCGACGGGCAGCGCCAAAGAAACACAGGTTCAGAGCCCAAGTTAGCTAACTGGCAAACTGTGGACCAAATATAAATAAAATATAAATGGCAAAGATTTCCTTTTTTTCTTTTTGACTGAGGCATTCATGATGTTGGAAGGTTGGCAAAATAGCTAACTAGCTAGATCAGACATTCGCAAACTTAAGAAAACCACGGCCTTATTTGAAATGTGAAAATCTTCCACACCCAACCCAAGCCTTTAACTCTTTCCTTGCCAGTGACAAGGTATTCCATCGATTACAACTCCCTGTCAATGACAAGATATGATACATTCCAAATCAAAAATGAGCCAGATAAATGCAATCGTAAATATTACAAAAAAATATTAATTACAAAATTGAAAATTAAACACTGTTCATTTATTTATTGTAAATGCCCTCTTGTGGCTAACATGCAGTACCATCTAGCCCCACCATGAGGCCACAGCGCACACTTTAAGAATCACTCAGATACATAGCTACAAGCTAGTATGGCTGGTTTGAACTTCTTCATAGTGGCTACCTCCTCTATTAGCTCTACTGCTTCAGTTTGACATCCAGAAAAACTATCAGAGCTAAAATTCCGATCTGCCAGTGTGTGTGTGTGTGTGTGTGTGTGTGTGTGTGTGTGTGTGAGTGAGAGAGAGAGAGAGAGAGAGAGAGAGAACACTGTTGTGGGGTT
>OMLF01010402.1:0-14407 GCA_900302615.1 Holocentrus rufus
GGGACGACACCAAGAAAACACAGAATGACATGCTGCACGCCGAGAACGTGAAGGCCGGCAGAGACAAGTACAAAACACTGCGGCAGATCCGCCAGGGCAACACCAAGCAGCGCATCGACGAGTTCGAGTCCATGTGAGCCTGAGGGCCGAGAGAGCTAGAGACACACTGACACAGAGAGAGAGAGTCTCATTGCCATGTCAACGCCTCGCTTTCCCTGTAAAGCCGCACCCCGCTGCCCCCTCCTGCCACCCCGACCCGGACACGCCCACTTCTTCCTACATCCATGGGAGAAAGTCAAGGCCCCCCAAGACTCGCCAAAGCTCTGCCCCGCAGCGGTCGGCCAATCACATCGCTCCTCGCTTTTTAGAGCTTCACCCCTCCGAACTGAAGCACACATCTGGAAAAGAGCAAGCAACATATCCTGTCCAACACAAATTCCCCTCTTTCATAATAAGGACAATTTTAATGCTTGCATGTGAGATAAAAATGAAAAACAACAAAACTGAACGCAGAGACAAAACAAAAAGAATGGAAGGAGAGATTTGTTGGGTTTTATTCAAAAAAACAAAGAGAGAGAGAGAGAGAAGAAAAGAAAATGGCCATTTATAGCTTTTTGATGTTGCCGGCAAGCTTATACATGAAGCTTTAATATCTGTACCTTACTTTTACTTTTTTTGTCATCAGTTGAAGAATTTAAACAATTTTCTTTTAAAAAAATGCTGCATTTGTCTCTTTTCATTCCCATGTAGTATTATCTTTTATCATTTTGTATTGGGAAGGTTAGCTTGTCCCACTCAGTCCAGTCTCGTCTATCTGTTCATGTTTTAGCCGCTAACCTTCATCCCAGACGGCTCTCAGTTTGCAGAGACTCACCTGGAGCGTTTTCAGCAAACTAAAAATTGCAAATTCTACAAACTTACTGTGCTGGCGTTCTCCATCCACTGATACATTTGTTGAAATATATATTTTGGCTCACAATAAAGATTCAATTTATATTTCCTACTATGCAGCTGTGCTCTTGAGGGGAGTGGTGGGGGGACTGCAGCTCACAGCCAGCAGAGCAGAAACACGATGTTCACCTGACACACAGCTGGTCTGTCAGTCTGAAATGATCTGCCTTCTCTCAGTCAGCAGGATTTGAGGATTAGAGCAGGAAACACACAGACTGGCTTGTAGTGTAGCAGCATATTCTCAGTTTTCTGTCACTGAAATGGGAAGACATTAATAATCATCATATGGCTATGTGTCATCATCTGTCATATTTTGGAGCCCACTTAGTGATTCAGGTCATAAAGTCTACATTATTACCAGTTATAGCAGACGATGTTTAGTTCTCATTCCACAGATCACAGCATGAGAAAACCCCAGTGACTGATTCATGGCATCATGAAACATAAATCCGACTGTAGCTGCTGTTCAACATCCTGTGCTCAGGTGAACTGTGGTTCAGTGCATGTGACTGGATCAACACACATAAAAAAACGCTTTGTTTCCTCACTCTGGGCAAAGTGCAGTGCAGTTGTAAACTGGTTCAAAAGTTTATAGGTTTCAAAAAGTCAATGAAAGCAAAGCACATCACAAATGCATTTTGATTCTCAAAATGCAAAATAAACAATTTCAGTTGCCAAGTCAAATCAAGTGCCTGGTGTAGGCCGTCTTTTGGACTTTTTTGGCCTCTTGGAGGTGTTGTGATGGGCCAGTTAGTTTGATTTTGTGGCTACTGGATTTCAATGTAAGAACACAACATTTCCCAAAGGTTCATCAGATTTGACCTGGCCAGGTGGGGGCGCTGTACATTCACAATGCTGGACCTCAGTGTCAAAATCCATCATTCTCACAAGTTTCATCCAAAACAGGCAGCAGAGTCTCAGAAATGACCCAGGACAGAGTCCTAATCTGCAGTCCATTCCCTGATCTTCAACCACTGGGGACAAAAATCTCTAAGAAACCTAACTCAAACACGATATAAAATCAGGTGAAGTTAGATTAACACATTTTAAGATAGTTATCACAAAAGATAATTAAACAATTAATTAAACAGATAAAATGTGCACCCTAAAACACAAGAACTAATGACAAAAACAAACGTGAAAGCTTGTGTTCGGCTTTATTGCTCAGTGAATCTGTACATCTGACACACAGGCAGAGTTTGTTTTTCTTGGTTTTGGATTTCATCACCTAAAGCTCAGTTCAGTTTCTCCAGCCTGCAACTCCTGAACAATCTGAAAGAACAAAATGAGCATCTGCTATTTGTTATTTAAAAAAAAAAATCAAACTGATAATTCATTGTTAACATAAAAGTAAAACTCATCTTGGGACAAGCAGGTTATTAGCCATTTTAAGATCTTTACCCACAAAATGGTAACATTATTGAGGATACAGCTGCTTAGATTTTCCCAAGTCATACATTTCCAGGATTTTTGTCATAAAAATTAGTAGCCACTATTATTACCACAAATTTTGAAACCAGCGCAGGTTTAATGCAATACTTTTTCTAAATGTTGTACATTTTGTCATTTTGTTTTATTTTTCAAACAGAATCCAAGCACATTCGAATACACCATAAAAATCAACTCTGGTACCTAAAGATTGAACAGAAACCCAACATTTGACACAAAGACACTCAGTGAAACATAAACTGTGGTCAAACTCTTTTTCTCTTTATTTTGGTTTAATTCAACCAGCACTGACCTGAGCAGGGTGAAGCATTAGAATGCAACAAACCATCATTCAATCATCCAGCTGTTCATTTGGCTTTGGTACCTGAAGAGCCGGTGCATCACATCCCAATCTTTTTTTTTTTTTTCATTATTATTTTTAAGCTAAATTCAGTTTTAACAAACTTGGTTTCAACATTTTCTGTAGCACAAATGAAGCTGCATTAAAGCACATTGGTAATAAAGGCAGGTTGTTGCACTAAACAGGGAGGCTGTTGATATTTTACATTTCTTTCACATAAAAACAGCTGGATTTCAGGGGCACACCATTCTTACCGTAGTGACACAAGTGAAATTAGCAACAAACTCCAAAACAGCATTTCGTCTGAACTAAAACAGAAAAAAAAAACTGAAATAAATTGCCCAATCACCATTAACAAATTGAAACACGTTGGCACAGTTAGCATCGAGTCAACCCCCAAAACCCAGAGGAAAAACTTTCACAACAATCTCTTCTTGGTCATACACATCACATAAGATAAAAAAATACCTCTTTAAGAAAGTTCATGAGAATAGAAAAATATTTTTCCCTCTCTTTTACTGAACACAGTTCAGAATATCCACAGGCGTGTTGAGGTTTGTTTCGTTAAACTGTATAGTTCCTGAACCAGCACACAGTGCTAGACCGACCAGCTAAAGGCGCTTTCCTGCTCAAAGCCACAAGACCATGACAGGAAAACCAAAACACCTCAGTGTGCTCTTGTTTGAGCAATGTGAAGTGTAACACTATAGCCCTGAGACATGACGCACTGTCAGAGGGAATGATGGAGGATTCGTTCCTGAGACTCGACACCTTTCTGAATATAGCACAGCCCTAAAGGAGAAAAGCTTTTCTTAGACAGAGGGGTGTCTGAAATGGCAGCATGAAATGGTACGACATCACTTGGTCATCTTATCTTTCTAACGCCATCACTAAACGATTACAGCCTGGGACACAGAGCTGCCAAACTTGCTTTTGGACCTAAACTGATTGAATCATACAGCTACATCTTAGTTGTACGGTACCTAGAACCTATTTTGAGTCCAGAATTGAAGTTCTGAAATACTTTTCTGAGGTGGCGTGTGGAGCTCCCAGCTTCAGGAGCCTGTACAGCGAGCACAAGCCACCAGGATATGTGAGCAAGAAAAACATAATTTGTTGGGATCCCTTATCCACAGTGCCTTACTGTACTGTGTGTGCATACATTTTGATAGTGACTGCCTAGGTGGGAACTGAAGCCATAATAAGGACAGTGCTTTGTCCACCTACCTAGACTTGCATGCACTTCAACACACTTTCAGTTCAGTGACACTACCAACAACTATTTTCTGTTTTCGCTTTTCAACAACTCTAATCCAGTAGTTAAAATAGCATTTGATGCTCTCAGTGCCACTTCATAAAAATATATTTTAGGATAGCAGTACCCAGTGTGACAGAGTTTGCCACATATACTCAAAAATACCTTTTGTATAAATATTCTCTTATTAAACAATGATCTTGTTTAAGTTAATAGGATACAATTTGTATCAACAAAGAGAGGTGTCCTCTTGCCACTATAGTTGGTGTCAGGCAGATTATAGTTTTAATTTTTCAAGTATTTCTCTTCTGGAGGCTGAAATAATTTCACTGGTTGAGTTAAACATCAGTGAGCAGAGCCAAAGAAACAGTTTCTGTCTAATGCCGTGTTCACATCATAAGGTAGGCTTATTTGCCATCAGTATCATTTCCCGACTTGTAAATAGTGTTCACATCAACATCCAACTAGTTATTACAACTAAAAATCTCAATTTTCCTGAAAGTTATGATATGTCCGACTATGTGGAAACGTCAAACTACCTGGAACAAAGCCGATACAGTCGATGTTACTGGTAAAGGTAAAGAAACGTCCCAATTTAATGCTACTTTTATCATGCATATTTTTTAACCCACAAACCAGCCCACCATAAAACTGAACAGAGTTAAGAAGTATGATGTCAGCTTTACTTTTATGTTCAACTTCACAGCTTACAGCACACCAAGTCGTAGGGATGGGGATGTTTCCTACGTCTACCTTCCATCTCATATGACGTGAACATGGCGTAACAAGACAAGAGGTGAGAGAGGAGGAAGCTAATATGAAGCCTAACACTCTAATCGCAGCTAGTAGTTGTCTAGGTTAATGTTAGCTAGTTAGCCTAGCTGACCATCCAAGTTCAAACTAGCTAAATATAGCCTATAGCTAGCTAGTTAGCTAGCCACTTTTCACAATCATGAATGCAATAGTCATTAGCATGTTTTTAAATTTAAAATTATGTAATTTAATACTTGGACTTGAGTTGCTTCTTTAGCGATGTAGATTGCCAGTTAGCTAACAGGTAAACTAAGCTATATAACTTTGTCACCAGCTAGTTAGCTTGTTATTCCACTGAAATTTAACTCAAACAATTAAAGTATTTCCGCCTCCAGAGTAGCTCTGCCTCTGAGAAATGTTTAAAGAACTAAAACTATGGTGACCTGCAGATGCTATTATTGCTGTCAACTAGTGTCCAAAAATATTAAGTGTCTGGTAATATAGAGGAAGATTTTTATTTTATTAAAGGTGTTTCCTAATTCATGCCTATCCTATCCATTCTTGTACTGGAAAGCTCTCAGTGTATTTGACAGAGTTCAGAAATACCCTGTCCAAGTTTGCTAACCTTCTCTAATGGTGACACCCCTGACAAAGGAGACCCCTGTTCCAATATAAACAACACAGACATCAAAACACATACTAAAACAGTCGTAATAAATTAACATATTTAAATAAAATTAAATTAAAAAAATAGAATAACATAAAAACTGACAAACCCACCTGCACTTTTTTAATGACCATGCCCTCAACAGCCATCTTGATATGATTTAAAAGTGTCTAATATGCTGGCTTGAGGACAGATGAACATACTCACTATAATCACAGTTGACGCCTCACATACCATGAAGTCAGCTGGCATAGCTAGCCCAGCAGGGGAAGCAAAGTCTAATTCAAAAGTAAACAATTGTGTGGGGTTTTTGAGTGGAGTTTTTGAGGCCTTCACTTGTGGTTGTCGCCTGAGTTTCACTTCCCTACAGGGGAAATCCATAACATCATACCACAACAGCCAACCTGCCACCTGTTCATAGGAAAAACCAGAACCCCTTAAAAAAAAAAAACTTGACATGTCCGTTAAGCAAATTTAAGCATTAGATACAGACAGGTATGGCAGTAATGTATTTGAAATGTGGCAGTGAATTGTCTATATTCTGTTCTAAATTACACCCATCCTGTCCTTATAGTAACTGGAAAAACTTGAATATTTCACTCAAACATTAAGTCAAAGATTTTTTGCTGTCCTCATACCCTGATATGATTGCCGAAAGTGAAAAGCAATGCTGAAGAGAAAACACATTTAAAAAAAATTTAAAAAGTGCCAGAACAGAATATTTAGAATAAATTAAAATGCACAAAATAAATTAAACATGAATAACAAACAAAGCCACCTTTTAGACACAGTAAAAGCCTCCCTAAAGCGCATTGGCGTCTTGTCTGTCCCAAGACAACCCAAATATGCACATTTCACCCCAGGCAACCATGGACAGACTGTCCTGATCTTAAGTGCTGAAGGAGCTAGTATATTCATAGAAAAATATGGCAACTTTGGGATTTTCCTCTACAAAAATATCATTAAAATTAATGAGACATCTCCCCTGAAATGAATATAGCATTACAGCACCTCTGCTGTTGGTATTAGACAGCTAAGAGTGCTATAAACAGTCAATTCTAAGCTTAAGGAGTTTCATGTCTTGTGCTTTTGGATCGTGGAGGTTCACCATAATGTTAATTATTATTGTAATAGCAAGGAGAAACCTGTAAAAGTCAGTGCAGGCCAGTGGATGAACATTAACTTCACCTACTGGCAGCAATCAGTAACCATGCTGCGACTTCTCTATCAAAATGGCCGCTGCGAGCTGCTGAGCATCCATCACATGAGGGTTCCTGGCCATTACCACCCTCACCAAATCCGGAGGGAAGATGCCACACAGGTTGAGAAACACCTTCTCTCTCACGTCCTGGTATCGACCCAAGGCATGGGGCTCTAGCTTCTGGGGGGCTGAGGGCAGGTGGTTGTTGTGGGCACTGAGGGATGGAAGGGATGGCAGAGGCAGTTGTGGAGGACATGATGCAGAAGGGGCGTGGGATGATGAATGAGCTCGTCTGCTCCACGGTGTGTGCCAGGCCTTCTCACGGGCCTCTGGAAGGCTCTGGAAGGTAAAAGGCTCGTAGCAAGACTGAGTGGGCTGCTGGTATTGCACATCCCAGCTTACTGGATGCTGCTGTTGTTGGTTTAGCGCAGAGCAGCTCCTTCTGGAAAGAAGCGGTGACCCTTCGTAGATTCGGGAGTCCTGAAGACCACTCTCCTGCCAAGGTGAGCCCAGCAGACTGTGGCCCAGAGGGGAGCTCTGAGAGTGTGGGTGAGGGCTGGAGGTCTGGGGGTGAGGTTGTAGAGGGGCTGGATATTCACCAGGGCAGCTACCCAGTGACGAATGCTGAAGGTGCAGCGGCAGGTAGGCTGAAGGGGCCGTGAAGGGGTGGGAGGGGTGTGAAGGGCGAGAGGTATGGGAGGACGGTGGGTCCTCCAAGCTAAAACCGGGTATTCTTCGCAGTGGTTGAGGAAGCGGATAGCCATGAGGAGGGTGTTGTCCCAGACTGGGGGATAAACGGCTGGCAGGGTGGGAATACCGGTTGGGACAGTGGTGATGGTGGTGAGGGAGATGGTGGTGGTGGCATTTGAGGGCATCGTCTAACAGTGGGTCAGGAGAGAAAGAGTCAGAGCTGACGCTGCTCTCGCTGCTACAGTCTGATGGCAGCGATCCCGCTCGCAGATCTGCAGGGAAGAACCGCTCTGGACTCTGCGGCATCACTAGGCTGAGGCTTGAGTAGGCCCTTGTTAGGGACCTGTAGCCCAGCTCAGGGGACTTGCTTGTGGGGTAAGCTTCAGCCTGACTTGGCCCTGAGGCTCCAGCAGCCCTGGATCTCCCTCCAGCTCCTCCCCCAGGATGATCCCACCTGTCCTGGCTTCCTGATGAGGGGGGTCCTCCAGGAGCAGGATGGCCCAGGATGCTGTTGTTATAGCTGCTGCTACTGCTGCTACTTTTCCTGTGGTCTTCCGCTTTGGTCTGACCTATTCTGTCCTCCAGGAGGTCACTGAAGGAGAAGCTTGGGTTCAGTTGTCTCTTTTGAGCATTTAGACAAGGCTCAGCCTCTGCTCTTTCTTCTTGTTGGCCTGTAGGTGAGCTGTGGCTCTTCTCCATCAGGGAATCTTCCATCAGGCTTTTGGAAGCTACTGATGAAGTTTTGGCACTGGCTCGGAGTTCATCAGCTACAGCACGCTGAGGTTGGCTGCCCCGCTCAGGATGGTAATATTTACACTTGTGGCCATAGGTGCACTTCTTCCCTGAGGGGAGAAAACAGGGATGCCAGTTGCACATGCGCAGGATAGGTTTTAGTAGTTGTTTTTATTTTTTGATCATACCATTGCATTTGGTCATATCATTACACCCGTATAGCACAGCAAGAACAAGGAAATCAAGAGCAAGGTATTGATGTAAAAAAAAACATCATATGGTGATAATATTATGCATCTATTCTATGGACTTTTTCTCAGTTTTCTCATTTTGATATTCTCAGTCTAGCACCTAGGTCTAAGTTGTTTGGATGTGCATGCTTTCTGTGTATTTTGACTCAGGTATTGATGTAACCCATCTCATCACAGATCTATGTACAGTACCTTCTACTTTTATATCAGTTTCAATACACTGATGAATGAAAAACTAAAACTAGACTGGTAGTTGGGTAGTCACTGAACTACCCACAAAGCAGTCACAGATGTATCCAACATGCTCAACTGACAAAAACAGAAGCAGATATGTCTTTTGTTACCGTAAGGACATGGCTGCTTCCTGTGCTCAGGAACGACAGGCCTCTTCCTCAGGAAGTTATCCAGACTAGGTCCATGGCGTCCCAGCGGGTCATCTGGAGGCATGAACCTAAATGCATATTTAACACATTGAAAATATCATTAACCTCACATTCTAACAACTAAAATATAAAAAGGGCTTGAGAATTTAAGGGGCTCTTCAGATTGCATCCACTTGAGAAACATGGGAAGTTCCTGCAAGACTTCCTTCATGAAGGGTTCACAAGGACTCTTCGCCGAACTCTTCAAGGATACTTTGCAGAGAATATTGTGGCACCCATTTTGACCTCAAAATATCCTCAATAACCTCCATCAGTTTTTATGAGGTATTTAAATGATAAACTGAAATAGAAGCTCTACTAAGTATCTGTACAGGTTCTGCATACAATGCTTTTACATTTGAATTTTAGGACTTTAGTTGACAGAGTGCAAAGTCGATTCAATTCCTAGATCACTCCTATTTCAAATAAGGACCACAAACCTAAGACCATATACTATCACTGAGTATGAGTTGAGCGATTCCAAAAAATGTGAATCACATTATCACAGAACTTTTAAGAAATCAGAGCGAGTAGATGAGAGGTGATATAATTCAGCAGAGAGAAGGCGAAGGGAAGTAGAACAGTTCAAAAGACCAATGAGGAAGTGAAAACCTCTGATCAGTAAGTAGGAAGTCCTCCTCGGTTACAGCAGGAATCCCCAACATGAACTGTGATGCTTTACCTCAGAGAATACTCTGCAAATTTCCCTGCAAAAACAATATTGCATTTTCCAAATAGAGAAGGAACTCTGCCTTGATTTTGAGTGCCTTGGAGAGGTGTTTACTGCTGGTTTGGATACATAATGAACACTGTAGACCAAAAAACTTTCTTTTTTACTGACTATTGCACAGCTATTTTCTTCATTGGTCTACAATCAATTTTCAACTAATACTAACTGCATTATTTATTTATTTATTTATATCAAATCATCAGATTGCCTAGAGGCCAGTTCTTCCCCATTTTTTCCCTATTTTTGAAATGTGATGATATTGTAAAATTTTTAATTAATTTCTCTATTATGAGTTCCATAAAGGAATTTTCATTTCTTGTTTTTCCCATTCTTTACAAAGATACTCTTCTCCCATGGCTAAACCTAGATTTGGTGTGTCTTCCTTACTTGTCATTGACAAAGGAGTACATCAGCAGACGCTCATCAATGAATTTCTTCCACTCAGGCTTCTCATTGGCCAGGTCACGGTAGTTGTCATTGGAGACGATAATGCCTTCTGACTCGTAGGCCAGTTTGACGATGAATCGGTCGTCATAGCAAACCACACGGCGTCCCTGCACACGGCGAGATGGAGTGAACACCAGAATCTTCTCTTTCTCCAGTCGCCTCAGAATCTCCTGGTCTACAGAAAGAGAGAGCAAATGAGGACACTGTGATTTATGTAGAGAGTGCAGAGGAACAACACCAAGGTAACAAAGAGGGGTCATCATTCTTCAGCTCATATGTGCTGTAGGTGAGCCTTCAGGAAAAAGACAGGAGAAAAAATGCATACACAATATAGAGACAATACAGAGAGTCTGCATTTTTAGGCCCATATTTATCTAGAGAAAGTTTCATTGGCCTTTCTGTTCTGAGTCCAACAAACTATCACTCATGTGAATTTCACTTTGGGAACTACCAATGAAAATCACAAAAAGCAGTCCATATTTTGCTCATTTTCATGGAATGGATGTTGAAGAAAGAGCCAATTGGGAGAGAGGGAGGAACTTCAGTGATATCACTTATCAAGATGAAACTCTGCTGAGTCCCAGTAGTCAGTGCAACTTCAAGATCAATAGATACTGAGCTTACCAGTGATGAGAGCGTCAGGTCGTGACTGTTCCTTTCTCCAGGCGGGAACAAAAACCGTGATGTCACGGTGACCTCGTTCCAGGAACCAATCAACAGCCAGCTGGATGCCTTGACAGGAAAACACTTCCTTATTTCCATGACTGCGAGAGGAAAAAAACAACAAATAAACAAAGACATTAATTTTCTTTAGTTGTGTTTATTGCTTTTGTCATTTAGTCCATAAGTCTAGTGCAGTGACAGGAAAAGGACAGGAGAATGGCCATGGTCATACTTACCATTTTAATATGAATTTTATCAAATGAATATACTAAGAAATATTAAATGCCATTGCTTTGGATTGGATGCTCACACTGCAGCGCTGGAGAAAATTGAACAAGCCTAACAGTTATTCTCAGGATTCAGTCTAAAAAACTAATTCAAATCAGATCTCAAAAATAATGCCAAGTGTAGCTGTAGTCAAAGTGAGAGATGGGTTCTGAGCCTGGTCTGAATCCACAATGCTGCTGGTCCACTAACTGACAATGCTCCTTTTCCAGGATGTGTTACTCAATATCCATGATGTAAAATCCTGACACTGAACTGCACTGAAGGATATTTTATATTATGTAAACGTCCAACCTGTTTTAATTTCAAGTTCATTATGTAGGGGATTTTTTTTCTCAAATACTTCCTGCTCTTCCTGCTCTCAACACTGTTGAAAAAATGAGTCTGAAGCAGTGCATCTGCAGGCAAGGTCTGTACATGTCTATGCAAAAAGAAAGAACGAACGAAAAGAAGAAAGAAAGAAAGAAAGAAAGAAAGAAAGAAAGACGAACTTGAAACACGACCTCATAAAAATGCATGAAACATATGGGAAACGTACTAAAACAGTTTTATTCCATTAGAACAGTTTACAATGAAACTCTTGAACAATCATGCAGTTCTTATGACATTTGTTAGGATCTAAAACAAATAATCATCGTTGTGAAGTTAAAAAATACGGAGACCGCGAGTCCCGAAAGGTTACTTTAGAACTTTAGACTCCTGTTCTCACCTCATGGCCACGTTGCTCCCATCCACCACGACAGGCCGCAGGTTTTCTGCATCATCCAACAGCTGGGAAGCGCACAGCAGCCGGCAGGAGTCCAGGGAGGACGAAGAGGAAGAGCGGGCTGAAGAAGAGGACAAAGAAGAGGAGGAGGGAGACGGGGACATGGCACAGCTTTCTCCCCCTCCTTGCGGTTCTGTGTTCGTCTTGGCTCCCAGTTTGACCAGCTCTCCCAGGACGTCGTTGATGAGCGCATCCGGGCCCAGTTTCTTCAGCACCAGCAGCACCAGATCCTCTGAGTAGCCCAGCTTCAGGGCAAACTCCACCTTGGCGCGGTGCTCAGTGAGGGGGTCAGCGGGCGGGGGCGTAGGCTCTTGCTGGTGGGGCAGCTGGGGCTGACGGTGGCAATGCTTTTGGGATTGAGAGCTGGAGCCGCTCTGTGCGCGTTCATCTTCGCTGTCGGAGACCGCACTCTCCTCAGAGCTGTTGCTGTAACTGCTGCTGCTTGAGTGAGTTCTGCGAGCTATACCACTGCCACTGCTGTTACCACCCTCGGCTGCAGCTCCACCTCCTGCCACCTCCTCCTCGGCTTGCGCGGCGGCAGCAGCGCCGTTCGGACCGGCCTGCCGATCAGCGCTCTCCACGTGCAGGTAGTCCAGATCCAGCCCCAGGCTGAGGACGTGGCCTGTCCCATCCTCCAGATGGTCCTTCAGGCCCATGGAGCCGTCTCACACATCCAGCTCCGCACCCTCCGTGACCTCCAGCACACCTGACCGACCCCACTGTTCCTGCTGATGGCTGACAGCTCGCTTACCGACCTGAGAGGGAAGCTTGAAGGAGAGAGAGAACAAGTGACTATGAAGTAGTTAAATTCTCCGGGGCTGACTGAGGCAGCCGGTTTGCGGATTTATTTCAGTGATAAAACAGTGTTTGCAGGTACAAGGTAATGCTGTAGGCTATTTATACGTAGTAAATCAATGTGGTACCACACAAGTTGAGCAGCTTAGTTTATGGGAAGCACAAGTTTGTGTTATAATGAGGGCCCATTAAAGTTTATGTTACAGCCAAACTACATACTCAGTTTTAATCTTCGTTACAATATACTTTACAATGTCCTATTCCAGTGTATAATCTTTATTTTATTGTATTTATTATTATTATTGTTGTTATTAATACTGTTGATGATGATGATGATGATAATGTTGTTGTTATTATTATTATTATTATTATTATTAATTTTTTTAACATTTGTGCAATTTGCATGTATTGTTATACTCTGGTCACAGGTTAATACACTGCAGTTAGGCTATTGTATGTTTCTATGTAAAAAAAAAAAATGAGACCCATACTCAATGCCTTGTCTATGTTTATTCCTGCACAAAAACAAAAAATGTGGTAGTTAACTTGTTATTATAAAGTTATTATAGTCTATTTTAATCTATGCATTCAATATCTGTGTCAGTCTGTTTTTTTATGATTGCCCCAGCTTCTGTCTCTTCCAACCCACCTGCACAATTGACCCTATCATGCCCACCCACCACATACAGGCCATCACCAACATGTTTTCACTACGGCCTGTTGGCTAATTTGAGTTGGTCTTGGCTGTGTGTGTTCACACACATGCAGATCAGGCAAAAGGAAAGAACATAATGTACAACAGTCTGGGGGGAAAATTACAGCAGAGGTTTGTCTAAAGAGGTTTGTTAAAAGATTTTAGCCTCAAAAGAGTTTCATTTGGCTGCTGCACTTATATCAAATCTCAGTTTATTATCAATTTCTACTCCCAGGTACTTAAATGATGTCACTGTATCAATGGGTACATTTTTAACCATGGTGGGGGTACACATTGCTGCTGCAGCCACAGCTTCGTTGGAGCTGTCTCTTTAGCACCAGTGCCTTGCAACTGACCTGTTGTGTAAGTATGGAGCCAGACAAGTTTTCAGCAGCTTCCTAAATCACTGATGAATCTTCACTTTGACACCTTGTCCTGACAGGGTGCTTAAAAACTTGTGTGACTACAACAGAGCTTGAGCCTTGGAGCCAACCTATTGCATTACTCACAAGTTTACCTGCCTCTTCTGCTGCAGGGGAGAGCTGAGACACAGACTACATCCTGCATCATTACATTTGAAGCATTTAGTTCATGCTCTTGTCCAGAGCAGTTTACAATGAGTGCAAAAAGTTTAAATTCATATATAATCAACACCGCAAGTTGATTTATCCACCAAGTTTGACCAGTAATGACCAGTTTTAATCTTTGAGTGGAAGATGGAGAAGGATGGTGTGAGAAAAGCTGTATGTTGAATGGATGAAACCTTTTCAGAGCATTGCATGAAACACAATAGGTATTTACATACTGCAAGGGCAAATTGAAAACTGTAATCTCCCCTGGCTTCCCCTGACCTCCCTAACCTACTTCCACTGATTTGCATTTTAGCAGGAATGAGCTCAGCTGTCAGAGAAGCATCAATCAGATTTGAGGCAACATAAACACTTCAGCCTAGAAACAATCTCTTTTAAACAAAGAGCCAAATGATACCTAACCACCTGAGTGACAAGTATTACAAACCTCATGGCACACAGGCAGGTATCAATAACAGTATTATGAAATAATGCCAAAAGAAATAAGCCAACTAAATAATAACACCACAAGAAATAAACCAATTAAACAATAACACTGCGCCCTCAGTGTGAAATTATTTGAATACAGGTGTTCCCTTGTTCACTTGCAGAAGCTGAGGTAAAGAAATTGAATGTTTTTTCGGGCTGCAGAGGATGACTTTTCATTGTTGATTGATATATCGATTTTGCTTTAAATCTATTTATCCTTGAGTATATAATGTGTCAAAAGTAATGACAAATGCTCGT
>OMLF01010403.1:0-14849 GCA_900302615.1 Holocentrus rufus
CCTTTTTTTTTTTTCCCGATTTTAATTTTCAGTTGTAAAAAAAAAAAAAAAAAAATATGTTCACTTAGTTCCCCTGAACATAAAAGTAATAGAAGGCACAAGAGGGAAGGGGAGGAAAAAAAAGGAAATCAACCTACCTCAGCTTCAGACCAATTTCAAAAATTAAAATTGTGCCTTTGAGATGCAAATGCTCGAATAATATTCTTCATGTTGGATCTAAATTGCTAATGTACACAGTGTATAAGCTCACTGTGTCCCTTTCAAGAGTGGAAGTCTTGGAGACATAAACCTGGTGTTGGTGTTGATCAAAGGCCCAGCCATGTCATGCCTCTCCCCCAGAGACTGAGGAGTCATTGAGATGCATTGAAACATGCATATTCCCTGTTGCAGTTTTACGTTGTTTAATAGCTCTGAACCTGTAATTGCTCAACTGGCTGTATACAAAGGACAGAGCCGCAAGAAATAGGATTTGGACACTTCTGCCAAAACACAACTTAAAAGTAAGCAGAACTTTTTTTCCCGAGATGCAATAGCAGCTGCTATAGGCAAAATTATTGCTGCTGAAACGCCATCATCCCTATCATTTCAGGCTGATTGATAAATGTGAGGAACAAAAATTGAAACTGTTGCAATTCACCTCATCCAAAAAAAAAATATATATATATCCAACTGAGATCTGTATTCATTACCTGAAACAATAATTTTAAATTCAGGAGCTGTTTGGCTGACAGCAGGCCACTCCTTTTGATCCCATACAGGGCAGCACCTTGATAGACCAACTATATGGATTAATAGCACTAGTTACAGCACAGCCTAAGGCCCCCTCTATCTAAGTTAATAGAGCCTATCCATTCCTGTCAGCTACTGGGGACTGATGGAATTGCAGAGGTGGCTGTGTATCCACACAGCAAATCATAAGCCCTCAGATATCGCTTGAGTTGAATGACTGCAATTTTCATTTAAAACCAAATATATTACACTGAGATCTATCAAACATAGTCAGACAATTTTTCTCTGAACGGGTCTCTCTCTCTCTCTCTCTCTCTCTCGCCATGTCTCGGGACAGGGGGAATAGCTTCTCCAGGTTACTTGTCTTCATTTCCAGTTAGGAGGCCCACACACCCTGTGAAGTCCAATTTGACTGATGCAAGCGCTTGTCTTTGTGTGCCTTTGTCACACGTGCGAGTGTATCTGAGCAGAAAGAAAAGCCGTGTTCCTGCCGTAATCTATCATGTCATGATCCCCGGCTCTTTCCATCTAGATATTGTAGAGGCACCTGCTCGGTTTGGGAGGCCTGAGAGACATGGACAGTTGTATTAGGATCAGAGCTGGGAGGAACAAAGGGCCGAGCAGTGATTAATAACAACATGGTCTCTGTTCTTTTTTTTTATGAATTAGTCTGAACTCTGAAAAGCACATTGTGTGTTGTGAGCATGAATTATGTGAAGATTAGATTCTCCCGTCACCAATTGCATCATGTGACAATATCATAAATGGGACACGCCATTGCCACCTGTTTGTTTCCATTTCCCAATGTGAATAACACCTGTTTCTTGTCATCTTTCTTTTCATGATGGTATTTCTCTCACTTTTCATGCATAGAGCATGCATTTTAATACATTTTATTCATTTCACAAATAAAACAAAATAAAATAGGTTTGTCACTTTCCTCTGAGCAATTTCCAATCCAAATGGGAATCTAATATAACAAACATACTAAAGGATATGCCACTATACTACAGAAATGTTGTCATATATGTAACATATAGAGTCATATATGAACCAAACATGTATACATACGACATCTGGATATGAAGATATATTTGTAGCCTATATATGTTACATGTACATATATGAAAGCAACATATTGTCCTTGGTTATTTATGTGCACCCATACCTGCTCATATGGTTGGTGACTCAAAAAATACAGAGTATGCATGTATGAAAATATGTCATATTGAAATACTTTTCATATATATGTGTTTTTTTTAGATTAATACTATTTTTCTCATATTATTTTTCTATTTATGCATAATGTACAGGTTAGAGCATGTTTGACAATATCATTACAAATCTAAACATATGTACTCATATAGACAAAAATACATGCATCTTCCCACACAAACACTAAACACACAAAACAAATAGGAGCACCATTATAGAGGTACACCTCTGTGATTATTAATATTTAATATGGACATATGTTTGATATATCAAAATGCCCTATATGTACAAATATTGCATTTCTCCATGGGACAGCATTTATCATGGTAAGCTGTGACTTTTGCAGCATTAATCTTACAAATGCTAATCAAAACAATAATACATTTAAAGGCTAATACAATATGAGCATCTTGAGAGAAGAAAGAAGGACACCTTGAAAGACGAGAGAATAGACAACGTTCACCTCCGTCAAGCTGCATATTTCTCCCACTACAACTAATAATGACAAGGTTGCTCTTTGATGCGGGCGAGACAGTTTTTCATTTTCTTCCCACTTCGAATTTCAGGTATTTAATCCTCCCTGGAAATGCCAAACTTTGAGGATGTTACCCCAACAGTTCTTCTGAGTTCAGTGCCTCAGGAGAGCCGAGCAAATATGAAAAACAAAGCGTTGGAAATTATTTCCTTCCTTGTTGTTCTGGGTTGAGCTCTTGTTTTCCCGAAAGTTGGCAGCTGGGGCTTGTGCTCACCTCTCAGTGTGAACGTGACTCAAACCCGCAGCTGGGGTGTGAAGAGAATCCAGAATGAGAGGAGGACCCTCACTCTCCGCCGTGATTAGGGAGGTCTGCAGTCAGGGAAAGCCATAAACATATCCACGCACCGCTAGCACGCACATGCACGTCGCTGCACATGCATAAACACACCTGCATGCGCTCATTCAGACACTAACAAACCGCTGCAACTAACAAAACCAAAGGAAACACACAAAACAAGACTTTGCAAATGCCCTGAAGAATAGCAGACATTTGCTTGACAAAAAACAGCTTTATCTACTGAGTGACAATACTGTGCTGTCTCTGTGCGACAAAGCGCTTTTTCTGCATACTCTATAAGCACTTGGGTGGTGGAGGGTAGTCTTTAAGTGTTGCAGTGAGTGCTGGGGGATTACTCCAGCATGCTGAGGGCTGTGTAAAGGCCACCCCCTCCCAAAAATGCCATTCAGACCTCTTCAACTTTTCCTTCACCCTGGAAAACCAGGCCTTCGAGCAGCGGCGAGGAAACCCTACGTGCTTTCAAAGGCCTTCAGTGTGCCACACCGATGAAATGCAGTTCATGATGACCATCACAGGCCTTGCCTAATAGCTGAATTCTAGCCATAATGATGATTTGAGCTGAGATCAATCAACCCTATCTGCCCACTCTAATGGCCAGTGGCACTTTGATATAAGTGGTGTAATTGGTTTCCAGTGGGGTAGACTGTCAGTTGGCCGTTCCCCAGTCCCCCCACCCCCCCGTGTACAGTGTCAGGACATGGCTGCCTGTCACAAGTGCAGGCTTGACTGGACAGGGAGGAAGATATCCGCTGGAGACACGGCGGCTCCTCTGGCATGGCTCCTCTGTCCGTAATGGCCTCCATTCACAGGCTCTTCATGAAAGGTTTTACATGGGAACTCCAAAGGCTAATTGGCCCATGGAGATCAGAAATATTGTTAGTTCTGCATGGCTTCCAGCAGCCATAGCTGCCATATGAGTGCCTAATCACCACAGGGCTCCACACCTGACTAAACAAAGAGCACGAAAACCTTTACCCCTCTTGCTCTACCCCTTCTCCCCCTCTCTGTCTCTTTCCCCCGTCCGTGGTTATACAACATGTCAGGAACTACCATATGAATAGCCATGGATTTTTTTTTTCTCCATCAAACTTGTGCCTGGATGCTTTAAGCTGTTCATCAAATGACTCTAAATAAAAAAAGCCCAAGAGGTCAGAGCGGTTGCTTGTGCATCCCTTCAGTATTGGCACAGGGTAAACACCAACACACAGGGTTATGTTTGGTTACCCCTTTAGTGGTATATAATGTCAACAATTATAATGGCTTTTGCTCAAGAAAAAAAAAAAAAAAAAAGAAAAAAGAAGAAGCTTGTCCTGTATTTAAAACGTACCCATTTTCCAAAGTAGGCGTAACCAGGAATGCCAGACCCAGCTCGCCTATTTACATTGGACACACCTCCAACACCAGTAATTAAGCCGTGACAAGGCGGCAGACAGTAAATGCCGGCATAATAAGCTGTTTTCCCCACAACGAGACGACATCCAGAGCATACCTGAGATGACTCAGAGACAAAGAAATTCCCCAGGGGGCTCGAGCAGAAATCCCCGCATGCATAAGAGCCGCCGCGATATCAAAGGTTTGTAAAATGTCACTGGGCTTTAGGATTCTTGTCTGTCATTTTGATTTGAATACACACCTGATTGCTCCATGCTGATAAAGCATTCAAGCGCCACGGGGGCTCCTATTGTTAAAGACACATCAGCCTGCGTGAGCCGTGCTTCTGAAGTGGGCAGAGGGCTGTTACCACAACATTTCCCTCCTCTGTGAACCTTGTTGTGGCTGTCTTCAGAAGCATATCAATTACAGACAGATGAATATAAACCGTAGATTGCAAGCTAATGCAAACATAAGATGAATCATATAGAGTATTGAGCTTGTGTAATGGCAGGTAGAGCAGCCTCCTTACTAATTGATGATAACAATAATTGTATTTTGTCTTGATGTGCCGCTGCTGGACTCACATGTTGCCTATAACATGCAGTTAAATAGTTTATTATGGGATGAGGCTCCATTTAGAAATACAGACATTCAGGAGGAAGAGGCATGTTTAGTCTTTCATTAATTATTGATGACTCACTCAGTAACCTCATTGATCCATGTATAATTTAATCAGCAATGCTCTGATATTTAACCATTAATATTTATAACAAATATTCCTTGAGAAAAAAAGAGGAAAAAAAACTGCGATCCAAGCGGTGATTTTGACAGTAAATCTTTTACGAATTGATCATAGTAAATATCTTGAGGGGGAAAAAAAACATTTATTGGTCCGTCTCTTGGCACTTGCGCAAAGGGAGTTTCAGCATGTCTGTTTTAATATGTTTTGAGTCCTTCTTTTGCAAGATGGTTTGGGGCGGGACCTTATGGTGCTGCAGAAAGTGCAACAAAAAAAACCAACAACAAAACAAAACAAAAAAAAGACAAAGCCGCGCTGAACCTTCCCCGTCTCTGCTTGACGCCCCGCTCCTTGGCTCGACTGTAGTTAACAGCAGATGTAGCATCGCTGCGCGGCTTGCTATGAGCAGCCCGAGGTCACGGTCTGAACACAGACCGCGGGGCACAGAATGGAGACCGGTCAAAAAGTGTCACACCGCATGTGCCTCAATTAAATCCAGTCCGGCTCAATTCAAAGGCCAAAACAGTGTGGGTCTTTTGTCGGCTCTAACCAAAAACCTGCTCACTTTAAATGACACTGGAAGCAACAGCGGGGCAGCACTGTATATTCATGCAGCATCGGAAATAATTGGATAGTGGGCAAAGCAACAAAAATATTATTTTACCTTAGATTTTTTTTTCCCTTCACAAACAAAGGGATATATTCAAGATGTTCTGCAATTGAATACTCATTAGGTTCAAGTAATTTGTGACATAATTGGTACTTACTGCACAATAGTCCCAGAAAATTACTTTTGGATTGAACAGGGGCATTAAATTAACACTTTGAAGCAACATAGGGGATTAGTGCAGTTCAACAACAATGAATTTAAAATTATATTAAAAAGTGATTTTTCATCTTAATTGTGCAGTCATCTTATTAAAGTGTGCAATGGATGACCTACATAGAGAACAGTAGATTTTAGGGTGTTATTCATTTCAGGGAATCTTTTAATAGGCATTCTCCCCTCAGTAATGTATGCGTATTAAACAACTATCTTCTTAATTTTAGCTATAGCAACTCTACAAAGTGGCACTTCTGCAGGTGTCATGTCTGGTCTAGCCAATTATACGGGCGAGTAAGATGTGATTGGTGACAAGCTGGTTTATAATAACTCCCCTCCACGTTCGAGTCCTCAAGTTATGCCTCGAGTTATGGCTCAAGTTTTTGAATGATTTAAAATACGGCCCTGGCTGCTTCAAGACAGTCAGTCGCCACATTTAACAGCATAAATTCACACAAATGAATCAAATTTATGTAACAAATCTGAGCCTTTTTTTCTCACTTAAACTTGCACCTACAGGAAAACTTCCACCACCATGTGCTAAACAGAGCCGAATGCTATTTTTACCTCTGTCTTTATGGCTTGATGCCACATCAGCATGGTGTATTATCAATTGTATTTGCCTGATGCTGAGTACACAGCCTGGGCTCTATCTGATGGCAAAGCATATTCAATTATTAACTGATCTACCTCTGCTGGTGCCCATTTCCTCATAGATAAAAAGGCCTATTAGACTTATTTCCTCCTTGTAGATAGAATGAAATATCATGTCTTTTAATGGATAGGCCTATTTTAATCTCCCACATTAATACTTTAGTATGCAGGATATTATTGTTCTGTACCAATGACTATAATTAGTTTTGTTTAATAATCTCTGTCAATCCTGAAATTGCTCACTTGCTTGGTTCCATATCTTGCTGGGAAGATCATTAATTTCAGAGCCTTTATATCTTGGTGGGATGAAGATTGCCCATGATTAGGTGACATGGTGAACTGTGAGTCATGTGTTAGGCGTGAGATAAATGGCAAAGACTTTAACTGCAAACACATAACAGTGACTTTTTTTTTCTTTTCCCGCAGGCTAGTAAAAGTTTATTTCAAAGGCTTTACAGAGGTTTGATGTTTCTTTAGGTGACATATATGGAGGAATGTGATCCTCACTGGTGACCCCCTCGTGAGTCACAATCTGAGCATGAAGGTTAAAAAATAACACCTGAAAATTAAGAAATAAATGAATGACAACCTCTGAATATGTTTAGTGTGATAAAATGAAGACAATTACTTGTAACTGCCATTTAATTATGTCAAGTATATACAATTATCTATATATATAGAAAGATTTGATATTGTTAGATGCAGCCTATCTGTGCAATAGTTTTGCCATCCTATATCTTATGTTTTTTATTGTTTTTTTTTCTCAGCACAAAAGCTTTGGGAATCTGTATCTGGACCTCTGTTGTGTGCTCTCATATTGCCCTCAAACATGTTGTGTGATTTGTTGGACAGCAGATGCTTGTCTATGACAAGCAGACATGGTTTTTATAATCCTGTCTAATTTGCAGAGGCTGGCTAACGTGATGACTGAGATGTGATGAGTATGGATTGCAAGATATTTTGCAAAAAATAGTATAGTCATGTTACCTAGATAAACACACGGTTTTGTTATTGCTGTTCAGCTGCATGTCAGCAGAAAGAAAAGACTGAAAAGAATGTGTTTAGCTGAAATAAAATAAATAAAATAATGACAAAAATTGCACGACACTATTCTGCCTAGTCATTAGGAATTATTTCTATTGCCACATTTCTTAAATATTTCTGTACTTGCAGAAAATAAAGACAGATAGATAGATAGATAGATAGATAGATAGATAGATAGATAGATAATTATTTATTCACGTCATTTGTTTTTACACACTAACTCCTATTCAGGGTTATGAGGACCTGGAGCCTTTCCCAGCATGCATTGTGAAAAGGGTTGTCGGTCCACCACAGGGCGAAGACAGATAGACAGACACTCATATCCACATCAATTTATGGTGTGCAGTCCACAAGGCTGCATGTTTCTGTGTAACATGTTAGTTTAAAAATGTCCTCTGAATCCATTGGAGCTCACACAATGCTGTGAACATTGATCCAGTGGTCCTCAACACTGCCAATCCATGCCGCCTCACACCAGCATCACCTCTCTCTCTGTGTCTCTCCTCTGCAGTGGCAAAGTCAAAATGGCAAAGCCCTCCCATCACATTATACCCGGGAACATTTAAATGCTAATATTCTAAGCTCACATGCCTAATATGATAAGCTGACAAGCTTATTATAAGCTCTGAAGTTTTAAGAGTTTCTTCTATTAGTTATCACAGGAGGCATTAAATTGCATCGCTGCACTGTGCCAGAAGGTATGGAGTTAAATTCTCCTGGAGAAGAGATTATTTTGGCTTGCTTCTGACAGCACTATACAGTGGCAGGATTGTACATGATGGTTTGTCAAGAGGCGGGGAGGTGCAGAGGGAGTGGAGCGCAAGTGGCTTGAGCTAGAGGTGTGTGTGCGCGTGCGTGTGTGTGTGTGTGTGTGTGTGTATGTGTGTCTCTTATCTATTAGCCTGTATATGCGGCTGTATGGAGGGTAGTTCATCCTATAGAGAGCCACGGCTGAAAAGTATACTGTCATCCCTCCAATCCGTTTAGCCCTGATAGCCTATACACACACAGCACATGACACTATACAATTATGCCATTTGGATCACAGCACAAAACAACCTTCATTTACAGTGGGGGTATAAAAGGAACTAATTATGTACATACATACAATATTTTCACAGTGGTGCAGAATAAAGGTTTAGTTTTAAAATACCCAGTCAATTTAGATCAATCTAAAGGAGTTTTATTGGCAAATCTTACATGGATAAGCTTATTATCAACATAATATAGGCTCCTGTCAATCCATATGTTATTTTGTTATCCATATGTTATTATTAGACATAGGACTTTAAATGCTTCTCTAGGACTGATGGAGTCTTATGAGATTTGAACATGAAAGTCCTTTGGGATTTCTTTTTTTTTAGATATCAAAGGTAATATCCAGGTGCAGTCGGATCCTTAACTCATGTGCATGAATCTCCCAGGACGTGCAGCATGCCCAAAAGCCTCTTAATAGACTCTAGCCGGACTGTTGTATTTTGGCACCGATCCTACAGGCTTTTCATGTTGAATTCCAGCAGGATGAAACTATGGATGATGAAACATGTACGGTGAGTCAAAGCAAAGCCAGCGACGGCTCGGGCGCTTCCTGAGGAAAATCTGTTGAAAACGAATCGACTCGGTTCCTTTAAATATCCGAGATAGCACATTGAAGCCGCCGCGGCGTGATGGACGCTCGCGGTAATTCGGCGGATTGACACTCGCCTCCGTGAAGTTCAACGATTATCTCTTTAAAAAAAAAAGCTCCGGCAGATCTTTGTGTTTGTCGAAGGCGTTTTGATCAAGCTCATGTCGACGACTAACAACATCAGACAATGAGAGATCCAGCACAATTCACGCTGTTGTCTGTCCACAACAGTATGTTCACAGCTGTCAAAGCCATTTTGATATTCACAAAACCCCCCCAACCATTTAACAAGTCTAAGAGATCTCAAGAGGAAACCTTGTAATTTCCCATGATTCAATTGAGTCATTTACATTTGGGGTATTTACATTTTAATCAGGTCCTCTGTTCCGCAGAGTTCCCATTGATTAACCTTATCATTGGACGATATACTTTGGACACATTATGAACGACGGGATGCGGGCGACTGGCATGGGCCTTGCTCCACGAACATTCGCCGGTCTCAATTAGTCAGTGATACTGCATCTGAGTAACAGCTGGCAGCTTCTGTCTGTCTAATCTCTCAGTGCAGCTGTGCTGGAACAGGCAACATGCTAGCCTAATTAGCCATGCTGTCTCCATGGGAAAATGAAGCCTTGGGGTCCTAGATCAATGTTGCCGTCCCTTATTCACTCTCCTCCTCCGCCATGCATAAACAAAACCTCGCTCCGAGCCCCCCCACTGAAAGATACAATAAAAAGTCATTGTTGTCACTGAAATGGTTTTATTACCCTCGGTGAGAAACTGTCATTATGTTGTTTCTCTGTTAGCGAAAAGAGATGTTTAGATATGTGGCTGAAATTAGACACTTGCGTCTCCCTTACTGGCACAGTCATGTCAATTTTCTGCATTGCTGCAGATGTGATATTAAATTGATTGGACTAGATTACTTCTTTATCAGGTTTTCCAGCTAATGATTTGTTTACCCCCACCACCACCACCATACACACACACTCTCAGACACACACACACACACACACACGTTGCTTCAGTGTTACAGTGTCCAACACGAGTATTTTTTCTTAAACACTGAAGCTGAGGAGCAACAACAGAAAGGGGATGGGGAATTGGGTTTTGCAGCTAGCTGCTTGACACTTATTTGACTAGCTTGCGGTTATCTTCTTATGTATTGCAGGGGAAAGCGGTAAAGCTAATGCTGTTGTACGGTGCTGTGGGTAACACATGACAGATCAACGTGAAATTAATACCCACTTTTTTTGACACCACAATCTTATTTTCCTCCCATTGTAAGTCTGCGTGGGCCCACAGCCTCAGTGTCCCAATCTTGATGGCTAAAATAATTCAAAAAGATGAAAAATGGATGTTGGGCATACCCCAAATTAAATGGATAGCAAAGTGGGTAATAGATGAACAAATTTGTTGGCCAACTAGCGCTGCTGTTTCTGTAATCAAGGTATAACTCTTCATCAATCTGCATATCACTGTCCAAAGTGCTGGGAAATGCATCGTGCGTTCAGTATTTTAATAAATAGGGGCAATTATGTGGGTCTGTACGCAACGGAAATCAGTGCAGCATGTCACCTGCATAAACACATTCCTGGCACATGCATGGCAGTGTGATATGCTAACTGTCAAATTGTTAAAATCTCATTTCCTGCTCCTTATTTGTGAAAGGCGCAGGTAACACAGAAAATATGATTCCTTTTGTTGTGATCACGCTCTGCAGAGAAAATGGCCAAATTAATCTTCAGCATGTGACGGCTGCAGAGCCTCCAACAGAACGAGGCCGTTTCCTCGACTTTTTTTGTTTACGTTTTGCAAAGTGACATGTGCTTTTTTTTCTTTTTTCTTTTTTTTAATGTGCCTTGTCTTCATAGAGACAGTCGGAAAAATCCCCGTTTAGTCCTTTTGAGCGCGGTTTTAAACAGGACTTGCTCGGATGCTTTACTTCTGGAGGAGTCGTTGTGAAATATTGTAGTGTTTCTTTATTCATAACATCCAGCATTTCAAAAACCAACTTGCTGACTCCCAACCCAATGCTTCGGGGACTTCTGCAAGTTTCACTTCCTCCGACGCTTTCAACTTGTTTTGTTTGATGTGGAGATGCATGGTGTCATTGCTACGACCCCTGTTCGCTGACACCCCCCACACTAACCCCCCCCCTCCCTTGCACCAGCCCTGCTCAGCGGGGCCCGGCGTGGGTCACAAACCTGTAATAAACAGGAGGGGCCGAGGCTCGATTTGGGAAAAATGGGCACTTTCCGCAGCGTCTAGAAAACGTCCAGAGTAATGTGCTAAATTATTGGGGTCAGCGACTCCGCCCGCGCTGTTGATTTGTCTGTGGACACACAAGGCTTGCACTGACATTGAAGGACATTTTCCCACCACCAAGGACTGTAAATTAAGAGACATGCCTGCGCCGGAGCAGCTTCTGTGAGCCGACACAGATTGATGTGTTTTACTCAAAATAAGAAGCCCTCATTAATGCAACAAACACACAAACACGGCCCTGCAAAGTGCCCAGGTTAAGGGAGCCGCGTTATTAAATTACGTGCTCAGACCATGACGTCATTTCTGCGGGGAGATTCATAAGAAGAACAGAGGTGTTAAGTGTTCAATCAGAGGAGCTGTTCGTATGTCTACACGTGCGCCACACATACACACACAGAGGTACCCGGAGTGTATTTTTAAACATCAGGCATCCACAGAGTTGCACTATTGCAGCTAATCAGCCTAATGAGGCAAAGATTGCAGCAGTAATCAGGCGTCATTAGGTTTATGAGTATTTATTATCAGTGGCACGGAAATAATAAAGAAGAGCACCTCTTGTTGATGGCACACAAAGGAGAGAAACCCAGCAATCTGTTTATTAATGGAGCTCTGTCACCTGGCCACCACAACTCAATGGGCCGGGTCATCCATCAATGTTGGGCTGTGACACCAAGAAGATAGATGTACTTCCCTTGTTCTGACCTGAATGTTAGACATTTCAAAGCTGGCACAAAGAGCCGGCCATGGTTCAGGATGTCGTGTAGGTGGCCTCGGGCTGAGCTGTCCCTCTTGTTTTCCTCCTCGTATGTTTGTGTGTGTGCATGTGTGTGTGTGTGTGTGTGTGTGTGGCAGAGCGGCACAGCATATGCAAGTGTGGGGAGAGAGAAGAGTCTATTTGTTTGCCTTCAATTCCAACCGTGCCTCATCTCGTTTGCCTGTGAGCAATGTTTCACGCTGGTTCCAGCCAGTTTCGGGTGACTAGGGGAGAAGCTCCCGAGCAGCTCTCCTAGATGTTTTCTCCTCTTTTATTTTAGCCGCTTGCAAGTGATGTCATGCTTGTTAGGAATCAAATTACATACGTACTCACACAGGCCACCCGGTCCATCTTGTTTGCTTTCTATTTGGAAAAAAAAAAAGCATTTTACATTTTCAGGTGAAAATTGGATTTAGAGCTGTAATTTTTTTCTTTTTTTTTTTTTTCCTCAAATGCTTTCACCATGTTTGCAGCAAATATTAGAAATAATCTGAGCGCTGAGAGGGTCTGGGCGGGCGGCGCGAGGGAGAGAGAGAGAAACAGAAATGGAGTGACATGAAGGAGAGAAGGCATGGAGTCATCAGTGTGCGAGAAACACACAACAAGCCTGTGGTTTTACACCATCTGATTCCTCTTGGGACGGGAGTACACAGAGATTAGGAGGGATATGGTGCGACAGGAGTTTTATCTGTGCCTGTTATGCAAGTTACTTTACCACTTGGATTAGTGCTGTCTGCATTTCTGTAACCCATAGGGAGGCTGACATGTTCCTCCTCCGCTCAAGCAGACAACAAGCAACAGGAAATATGATCTTTTGCAAAGGTATGTGGCTGCCGTCGACGTTTACCACTTGTACGTTTTGACAGTATCAGCCATCTCCGAGCGGAGAAAACACGGAGATGCTATCACAGCAGAAACATAAAATTTCAAAAAAAACGGTCCGCTCCCGCTCGCTTTTCAGACAGCCACTTCATCGGCAACAATAGCCGCAAAGTTAGAATTCCATTTTAGCATTTGTCGATGATTAAAATGCCACTTGTAAGCCACTTTTCACCTCCGCCGGATCATTGTCCCGCTCTCGCAGCCACACATCCAGCTCACTGTATCTGAAAAACAGGCTTACATTAGCCGGGGAGTTATTTCACAGGGATAGCCAAGCAGAAAAATAATTCAAAGGTTTGCTTATCAAGAAGGCTGGTGTGAAAGTTCAACAAATGATTATTCCTGAGTCAATGTTCACATAACTGTCGGTCTGAAATGGGTGTCAGGGAGCGATTCTGATTCAATGAATTAATTGTTATCAGAGCGGGGCTGGGGAGGATGGGAGTTGGAGGCGGCCGGGGTTGCAGCTATTGGCCCGCAGGGGCTTTCAGACGTGACAACACAAACTGAATCAATCTGGGCCGGACATGATTGGTGAGAACTATTCCCTTCCTGGGTTTGCCACATATGGCTGAACCGGCGTATCACTTTACACACGCTGTCTTAAATAAGAAAAGTGCTGAAGTGATCAGAGTTTTTCATTGAAGGGGCGGCATGAAAAACAACACACTTTTGCAGGTACATCTTCACATATTCCTCCGAGGCAGAGCAATCTGACATGTTCGGTGAGTGTGTACTTTCATATCAGGACGGAAAATAGTTCTTTTACACTGCCTGGCTGGCCTATTAGACAGTTGTGTCCTAGCAAGTTTTTCATTACCTCATTTCTATTCCATTAATCTATTCATCACAAAGAAAAATGCATGAACCCCTTGGTAATACGTTATTCTGCTAAGTGTCTTGAAACGGTTACTATTTTATGGGAATCAAGAGACGGGCTGTAAAAAGCAGGGTTACACTGAGAGATCTCTGAGCCACATTTAGCGGGCAATGTTGCTTTTTAAAGTATAAAGTGATTATCATCCCTGTTAATGAGATATGTACCTGTAAATTCAGCTCATTTAAACTGTTAAAAAGCAAATGGTAAATCATTTAAAAGCCTATACATAATTATCATGCTTCCTTTGACACTCATATTGCAAATGTGCTGCTTACTGATTCAATACTCATCTTCATGCAAGCTAAAGGTATAATGATAGATAGATAATGATATTGAAGATAATGATATGGAGATATGAAAGATATGATAATGAGGATAATGATAATATTGTGATATGTATGGAAATTTTGAACTAAATAAATAATAATATTAGTCAAATTCATCTTTAACCTTTATGGTGCATTTTGTCTCTTTTTTTTTTGGCAAATGAATTACACTCAAACTACAAGTGTAGGGATGTGGAACCAGTCTGAAACTGTACAAAAGCAGACAAAAAGAGCAATTACACTTAATGGGTAGTGAAAAGGCAAAGACAGAATATTATAATTTTTGTATTATTAACATTATATCAATATTTATTTTTTTGTAGCATCACAGTCATTGTCAATACCAGTGCATCGCGACACCCCTACTTCTGACTAAGAAATCCAAACCATGAAACTTTCACAATGGATTTAACTAATATAATCTGTATAATGGGCTGAAAGGATGACGGGTTATAATTTGTTTTAAACATCTCTCCTATCAGGAAAAATGTGACTTTTTCCATTTGCACGCCCTTGCTTATGCCGATAGCAGATAAAATCACAATGCATTTGTAATGATTTTATTGAGACTGAATTAGATTAAACATACAGTATCTCACTGTGGGACCTGATCATGTAAAGACAACTCACAGCAGGCTACAAACGAATATCAGAAATAGCTTTTGAATTAATTTCACCAACAGCAAACACGTTCATATCAG
>OMLF01010404.1:0-13048 GCA_900302615.1 Holocentrus rufus
TTTCCCTTTATAGCTACTTCCAACCCGGTGACCCAACAGCCCCAAGTGTTGACCACTCTGATGTACTCGTTGGTGCCCATTATGGGCATCACTGCCATCATCCTCTTCTCCTTCTGGATGTACCGCCACCACAAGCTGGCCTACCCACCAGTCTTGGTGCCCACCCAGGTGAGAACAGCAAGACAAGACTATCATTCCTTTGCTGTCTCTTTTCCCCTGCATATAGAAATAGCTTGGCATTGTTACTTTAAAAGCACAGGCATATGAACAAATCAGTATCAGGCTTTGGCTTTTGGGGCCACTTTCTAAGAGAGCACATTATAAGGGGACCTTATAGCAAATACTGTTCTGAAAAAAAAACAGGCTCAAGCCTAATCCGACTGCCATGCGTATGCTACCCCCAGCTGCCTTTGCACTGACTGATAAAGTGAAATAATAGCAGGTGAAGTATAAATTGTATTTTGGATTGCCTCTGACAGGTTGCAGGCAGAGAGATCCTCTTAAAATCCCACTCTCTCAGTTTAAGGCAGCCTTTCTTTTTCTTTCCTTCCCACTTTTAGAAAACCATATGAAATGTATGGTGCCCTCATGTCCTGAAGTTCTGTGGTTTGATGTGATGTGACAGTGTCTTACTGAGCCAGCACGGCACAGTCCTAAGCACCCTCACCCTTACCATGCCACACCATGACACCCTCATCACGTGACAGATGAATGCTTAAAGTTGCATGGCAAATCTCCATGAAAGCCTATGCCAAGGCTAAAGTTACTTCCCACACACTTGGCTGCAGGTAGGTGGTGACTGACAATCACAGTCAGTGGATGTTGGAGAAACTTGTGCAGGCTTAGCTTGTCATCCTAAGTTCAACTCTAAGCTGTTACCTTGAGGACACAGATTTGGACAGGCTGAAGACCAATAAAAGGCTGCTGTGAAGTAGTTGAAGATAGGTGTTGATGGTGTGAGGGTGCCACATGTCATTTATCTCAACATACCACAGTGTTTCCCACACATTCATTTATTCGTGGCGGCCCGCCACAAATAGATTTTTCGGCACGAATAGATTTTTCGGCTTTTGGCTTGCTCGACCTCGCTCATAAAAGCATTATAATGGGACTCTGTGAATGTAGCTTGTCGTTACAATTCCGGTCCAGTAGGTGGCAGTACTATGCATTGTAACTCCGCCATTAAAACCAAAGAAGACAAACTTAATGCACCTGGTCGGCCAGAAGAAGAAGACGATGACGATAACAAAGAAAAAGAAGAAGAAGAAGAAGAAGATGACCGGATCAAAAGACGAGGGTAAGACGTCTTGGCAAACAAGTCCAAAAGTGGTCCGAACAACTCTAACTCGTCATGTTATATTAGCATGTGGCTGTATTTATAGCTGGAAGCTCAACATGTGCAGAGACATGAACTCACGTTTCAGTGTTAACGTTAGCCAACAGCCGCTAACCACTTCACACGTGTTCACTCTGCGTTTTTTTTTGGTCGCCCGCCGCCGCAAGATGTTCGATACTATTTTTACCCCTGTACGTCCACTGGTTCTGTTCCCATGGGTGGCATTTGCTGTTAGCATAAAGACTTGGAGTTTACCATCTACAAAAATAAACCTTACCGCAACTCTGAAGCTGTCTCATTTTCACAGTGTATCACGTTTATTTGAAATACACGTCTTGGTATTTAAAAAAAAAAAAAGGAGAGTTTTATGAGAAATGGCATGGTAGGAACATATCCTTCCGTCTGCATTCAGGGCTTGTAATTCCTAACTTCTAAACGAGAGTCGTTTTAGGGGACTAAACAGACAGATACATTGCGTAAATAAGACAGCTTTGGAGTTGCTGTAAGGTTTATTTTTTCACCTTGACGGAGCTAGACTAATGACTGCTGTAGACCTCAAGACTTTATACTAAACTAACATGAAATGCTACCCTTCAAAACAGAACCAGTGGACGTACAGAAGTGAAAATGGCATCAAACATCTTGTCTCAGTCTGGGTAGACCGGAAAAAGGGTGTTTTGCCCAAAACATTGGAGTATTCCTTTAACAGCACAAAGATATCCAAGCATACATCAACTCCTATTGCATTAGGTGGGTGTATAATCAATGCAGCTCACAATAAGAGGTTGGAAGATTGGGCAACACAGAGGGTAGTCATACCTAGGATGTACAGGACCTTTTTTGTATAGGCATCCATCAGCTTCCTGGTGGTTATGAGAGACTGATTGCTTAAGGGGCTTTCAAGTGGGACTGGCTGTATGTGTGGTTATTTGTGAGCATGTGTGTGTGTGTGCTCTTCGCCCACTCATCACCCACGCCACAGTACAGAACACTGAGCTCAAGAAAGTGTGCAGAGTGGGGGAGGGGTGGATTAATAATGCATGCGCCCTCCCTCTTGCTCTCTATCCATTCTTTTATTTCCCTCACTTTTAGCTAGCTCTGTGGGTCTCTCCCCTCCCTGACCCTGGAGTTATAAAAAAAGAATGCTGCTTGTAGGCCAGTTAAATATACCAGAGTCTGATCAATAACAAACCATGTTTTTGTTTGCTACCCTCCCTTCCCCACCTTCTGCAGCAGCCTTTTGTCTTGCTAGGCAACATTGATCACAGCATGATTTACACAGGAGCAGGAATCATGCTACATACACTGCACATGAAGACCATTCAATACTGTACCCTTCAGACAAGTTGAGAAAGCACATGCACTATGCAGATTATATAATCATTTGTATTAGCACAGATATTGTTCACACTCTGTAGTGTGTGTGTGTGTGTGTAATACAGCAAAACAAAATCTCTTGTGTATGTTTATACACAAGCAGGTTTGCAGATATATATGAAAAACACACTCTCACACTGTCAAAAGTTTTACAGTGAGGCCTGAAGTGTGAAGTCAGGCTGCTGTTGGGCCAGGCCTCACCCAAGCCCAAACTCCATTCCCAGAGTGCGGTGCGAACAAAGAGGAAGGGAAGAGCTTGTTCATTATTCATCAGGCTCCTACAGGCACCTTCTGAGTAATAATGGCCTTCAGCACACAGAAAGGAAGAGGGAGGGAGGAAAAAGGAAAGGCTGTGTGAATTAGGGCAGTAGACCTATTTTTTGTGTTCAGTGCCATTGTCCAGCAACCTCCACTATGCCTCTTCAAGTTGAGGAACAAATGAGGGTGGACTGCACCTGTCTGGTCCTTGTTCTGCCCTGCACTGGAGGTCTTGGTGCTGCTGCTTGAATTTCAGCCTCAAGGTTTTGATAAAGCGAGGACACTTTTGCACATGCTAATGGTCTTTCTCCTGCACACTCTGGTGTGCGTAAATGCAAGCCCATGCACATTGCTGTCACTGTGTGAAGCAGCAGCCCTTCCATCAGTGTCTGTATGTGTAGGTGTGAGACTGTATGTGTGTGTGTGTGTGTGTGTGCACGCGTAGACCACAGAACAGTGAGTGCTGTAATATGGTGTGTCAGGAGAGGGATGGGAGGGAAGTATAATCACACTCTAACAGCCATTGCAAAATGCTGGGGGAAGCTGTTGGCAGCTCCTGAAATGCTTACTGACAGCACGTAATTCACAATACAGAAGAGGTGTATGTTGTGGCTGGATCACCTCTACAGGCCTTAGCAGCCTCTTCACACTACACCCTTCCCTATGTGTGAGAAAGTAAGAAGGATACACTCCATTACTATGTATGATTTATCCCGAGTATCATTATTCGCTCATATTGGCTCCCCTTTTCTGCCCGTCCTATGCATGGAATTGTACAGAAATTACCTGACTTGAGCCACAGCGCAATTGTTTTTCAATGAGAGGATGGGAGGGGGGAGCTTTTGCGTTAGAGCAATTGCCTTTCAGCTTCTCTCATCCAGGCTAATGGACTTTGGAAGGAATGTCGTGACTTGAAAACTTGGCCCCAGGTGAGCGGAACTCACAGTTGAATGCTTGCTGGTTTCCAGATGTTTCACTGTAACTGTCGGCCTCCATCAAACCCCTCGCTCCACTGTGCCGTGAAGCGAGGCGGGCTCAGTGAAGGCCAGACTCAGGGGCCTGCCTACCGCCCCATGCTCCATTTGACCTAACAGCCCAGTTAATTAGGGGGGACAGCAGAGTAAGACCTCGCTGGTTTATGTCCTCATCACTTTGTCATTTTGTTGCCGCTCTCTTTCTGCCTTCCTTCCATGTCTCTCATGCTGTAAACTTTTTTTTATGCCTTCCTTTCCTTGACTAGCACGCCTTTCATATTATGGTAGAGGTAAGACAAGTCTTATCTAGCTATTAGTTCAAGTTTACCGGAGAATTTGTCACTTTTGCTTTTTTATTTCTTTTTTTTTATTTCTCTCCTTTGGGCTTGATTTTTGCATCTTTTGTGTTGGTTACCATTATCCCCGAGGTTGATCTTGCCCCCCTTATTTTTAAATGCACAATTTCTCTTTGCGTTGTACCTGTGTCACTGCACCTTACTTTTGTGATGCCCTTGAGATGGTTTATGTTGTGCACGGATGGTCTCTATATGTGAATCCACTGTCCTGACTGGGGAATCTACAGATGTCCCAGAATCACGGACAGATGTGCATGGACCATTAAAAATCTTGATGACTTGGTGATCAGTATGCCAGATTGAGTATGTGGTGAATGACCGATTCTGTTAGTTCTGAGGCAAGAAGTAATGTCTGTATATACACACACTCTATTCTGTTCACTGTCTGTCTCTCTCTCTCTTTCTGTCTCCAAGATGTAAAACCAATTCAGACACACCAGACATTTCACATTTAAAAGTCAAGGTCAGCTGGTTCATTTTGTCCTGCTGTCATTGGGAGGATAAACCATTCTCAGTTGCCTGTAAACATGAGTATTGATTTTTTTTTCTTCTTTTGAGGACAATGAACAGCTCATATATTTGATAAATGCTCTGGTCTCTTCATCCTATCCTACAACTGTGTCATAAAATGCCATTGTTTTAATTATTTTCTCTCTCTTTTATTTTCTCTTTATCTATTTACAATTGACTCCTCAGTGTTTGACACCAGGTGGAATGGAAATGGCAAACATGACCTTGAGCGAAAGACTGTTGCAAATAGTCGGCTGTAGGGTCCAGGGCTGTCATTGGTCTTTAGCCCAAAATGTGGCCTCAAGTTTCCAACTTGCATATCCCATATATGTGACCACATCTGAACCGCAACCCCTTTCCTCATGTGAACAATCACCTCTGTTCCCTCTCTCTTTTTGGCTTGTTATTCAATGTCTCATCTTCCCACACCAATGACTACATACATAGTTACATGCACATGTGGCCCTTGGGCCAGTCCATCCATAGGGGAAAGACAAACAAATCACCTTACACATTTTACATAGCTTGTCCTAGGATTCAGTGGCTATTGAGCCACTGAAGGCTCCATAGCAAGCCAACCCCTGATTTAAAAGAAATAAAGCTCATGAAAGTTGGCTGTTAAACTGGTCTTGCTGCTTTGTAGTGGAGCGACTCAATTTATTAAATTGACTTGGCACAGGGGACAGAGTTTATAGAAGAAGTAGATATGGATAAAATCAAATATATGTTTGACTGAATACCCTGATGTTCAAGTTCAAGTTCAAGTTCATATTTATTTAGAGCCCAAAATCACTGTACACAGTCTCAAAGGGCTTTACAGGCCCACAGTTTACAAGAAACAGAATAGGACGACACCCCCTGACTTAACCCTCATATCGGGCAAGAAAAAACTCCCCAAAAAACCCACAGTAAGGGAAAAAGGGAAGAAATCTTGGGAAGGACCACGGAGAGAGGGGGCCCCTTCCTGGCCAGCCAGGAGTGCAACAGGTGCCGACCAAGTGGGCGATTATACTGATATCGATATTGTAGGAATAACTGTTCGCCACAAATCACAAAATATTTACAGAATGAGATTTTTGATAAACAATCATTCGTAATGTGGATATGATGAACAGGTAGAGGAAAACAGAAAATTGCATCCCTTTACTGTAATGCAGCTTTTATGCCATATTACAATATTATAATATACATAATTCCCAGATGATATCTTGTCTTCTATCACCATATCGATATAAATTGCCCAGGCCTCAGAGGAAGTGTCACATTTATTTTGCTGACAGACATATCTGATGCAAAAGGTCATAGATGCCAAATAGTCAGAGTCCATATGACCCAGTGCTGACACAGGGAGCTAGCTGGCCCAGCACACGATGAGGCCGTCTTTCAAGCCATAAAAGAGCAGAAAATGTCAGCTCTTAGTCCAGCTAGCAGGTGTTATCTGTCTGCCATCACCAGCACTATCATCCTGCTTTCTCCTCCTTGATTGAATCAAGGCAGGCCCTCCTTTTACGACCTCAACTACTAGTGACATTTATCAAAGTGGTGCAGGGTTGTGGTCCACATTTGAAGAGAAGAGAGTAGGTCCTAATAGTGGGACTGAAGTTGGTTTGAACGGCAGTTGTGTAATTACTGCCTGCCATAGTCCCCTGCCTGCTTAGAACTGGGTTACCCAGGCCTCATCCATCCTGCCATCCTAACAAGCTCAGGACTTCCTTGTCCCCATAAGCCCCTTCTGTCAAAACCTCATAGCTTTTAGCAACAGCTGCACACAGTTGCCCTTTCTCCCACATCAGGGCATCAGCTCAGTTCATTACAGCACCACCGCACCGTTTTGAATGTCCACACAGAAATACACATTCATATTGTCAGTCACCTTGAGGTATTCTTTGGAAGACAAATTACTAACTGCTCTTGCATGTTTACATGGTTATACAGGACCCAGGCCCCATGCCTCCCTCTCCCATCCTGGGCCAGAAGCCACTGCAGTTACTGGAAATCAAGGCTAGGGGGCGCTTCGGTTGTGTGTGGAAAGCTCAGCTGCTCAACGAATACGTGGCTGTCAAAATCTTCCCCATTCAGGTCTGTATGTACACACCATTCTCTCTGCTGTGTGTTTCGGGGATGGGAGAACGGAGTATGGGTTTGGGGTTGGAGGAGAGTGTATCAGCCTTAAAGCTCCAGGCCTTAATCTCCTGAGGCTGAACGGGCCCTTAGCTTAGGCCAGACACCATCCACTAAGCTCCTTGTGGCCCTGATTGACCACCAAACACACACTGACATTACACACCAAGTGAACCAGTGGGAGTAGATCATTTGTTTTTAATGTTAGCATTAACCCCACCACCCATTTTAACATTGAAATTTCTTTGTGCGGAGCACAGATGAGAGGTGTTTATTTGTGATCAGATATAGGCTTACTGTTGCTTGTAACTGTGGTGACATAAATTTTACTGTTGTACTCCCGTCACTCTGAATGAGAGCATTGGCTGAATGCCTAAAGTGTGAGGTAAATCTTTGTTTTCTGTCTGTTTGGATGTTTAGGACAAACAGTCATGGCAGAATGAGTATGAGATCTACAGCCTGAGTGGAATGAGACACGAGAACCTGCTCCAGTTCATTGGTGCCGAGAAGAGAGGCACCAACCTTGATATTGAACTGTGGCTCATCACTGCCTACCATGAGAAGGTAACACTCCCCCTGCTGGCCACACTGAAGCCTTGTAGTTACAATCTATGGATGTATGTGACCACATTCCAAATGTGGATACCTCACAGCTGATTTTTCATATCTTATCAAATATTCACAATCAGATCAGTATGGTAGTGTTTTTCAGTGTTCAGGTTTATCTGGTTTAAAATAATCTGAAAAATATATATATATGGAAGCTAAATACTGCTAATTATCTTCTGTGTTAGGTCAACCTAACCCCAGTGGTTAAATGTTGCCAGTTGAAGAGGTCTTATAAAATATAAGACATTTTATTATAAAATGTGCCTATAACTCATTTTCATGAGCTTTCAAGTATGATAAGTTGCCTGGGCCTAAACTGAATACTGCACTTGTACATACACACAGTATATGCTAAACATTTACATACAGTATATATGTACAGGCATGTATGTACACACCTACATACATATATGCATGCATGCATGTACTGTATACCATAAAAGTTAGAGAATATATATTTATGTGTATGAGTATGACAGTATATGAATGTATGTATGTATATGCGCATGGCAATGTGTATGTATTAAGATTAAGAGTGTGTGCTGATTAATTGATCAAATTAATCGCAAATTAATCACACACACACACACACACACACACACACATATATATGTATGTATGTACATATACACACATATGCAAGCACACACGTTTATAGGTTAATGCACATTTTTTCACATTTATACATCATATTATATGCATGCATGTATGCACCGTATATTTTAAGTTTGCCACATTTTGCTGTCATGCAAAATCTGAAATCCAGTTAAATATTGTTCAGTTTTGTTTGTTGATATGGTGTTTTGAGAGTTTGATGATATAGTTTGATATAGTGTTAGGAGATATCACAGTGTTGTGATGATCATCCAGTAATTTAATTACATCTTGCAACACTGAAATGATCATGTCATGAAAGCCCTCCATATTATCCTGGCTGCTTTCTCAGGGGTCTCTCACAGACTATCTGAAGGCCAGCGTGTTGTCCTGGAATGAGCTGTGTTACATAGCCCAGACAATGGCCCGGGGCCTGGCCTACCTTCATGAAGACATGCCTGGCCTCAAGGATGGACACAAGCCTGCCATTGCCCACAGGTGAACACCCCCTGTCAGCAAGACATCAGTCACATCTCAATTGATTTTTTCCTTCATTTGAAAGATGTTTGAATAAGTCGTAACATGGCCACTTTTCTTGGGGCATCTGTCTGGTTGTTTTTTTTTTCACAGAGACATTAAAAGTAAGAATGTCCTGCTGAAGGCCAATCTGACTGCCTGCATTGCTGACTTTGGCCTGGCCTTGAGGTTTGAGGCTGGTAAATCTGCTGGAGACACACATGGACAGGTGAGTTGACTTATTAGCTTTTGCTTTGTGAAAGGATCACATTGCATATTTAATTTAGGCTTATTTTTTTTAGGTTTCAGTATCAATGCTTCAATTACCACCCGAAAATCAGCATGTTAGCATTGTTTGCTGTCATTATAACCAGCTTAGCCACTATAAAGGAGTGTTTTCAATGGTATTGCACAATTGCCTCATGCTTTGTTTACATGGCCATGTTGGTTCACTGTTAGTAGCAACAGAGTACTCAGAGTACTTGCAACAGCTACTGTTAGAGGCCAAGAAAGCCTATGAAGAGAAAATGAATTTTTGGATGTTTTTGGACATTATTTGAGCTGGCTTGTTAGCTCGCAGCTAGCATTGTTCATTGGTTTGATCAAGGAATGCCAAAAAATAACTATACCATAAAACTTCAAGGTATTAAGGATTGACCAATAATTGGCATGGCCCATAATATCGACTGATATGTGGCATTTTTATAATAATCGGCATCGGCCATTTTTTCCACCAATAGCCGATAAAACAAGTTTATTTTAAAACGCACTCCTCTGGCTCTTATACAGCCGTCTCTCTCTGCCTGAAGTCACCACTCTTGGCTGTGTAACAATGTCCCGCCTACAGCCCCCACTGATTGGCTACACAGCACATGACAGCCAATCAACACTAAAGCTTCTAGATGCAGCTAGAGAGAGAGAGAGAGAGAGAGAGAGAGAGAGAGAGAGAGAGAGAGAGAGAGGGGGGACTGCTCTGTGAAGCAGCGGTGTGATGATTGAAGGTAAAGCAACAGAAAATGTCGAAGTTGCGATAGAAATCCTCTGTGCTGAAGTTTTAAAGACACCACAACCTTATTATGATCAGTTCCAATGACATGCACGCCCAGAGGTGAAATTTGGACCTACCTGCCTGCACGCCTATATTCACATCAAATACAACGCGATTTTGCAAATAGCCGAAATGATTACGCCTCTAAAAATAAAAAGCACCACGGCAAAAAAAAGTTTGCTAATCGTGATCAAGTGAACATGACCTGGAGCTCCTTTATTTAATAAAAAGAGGACAGAGCAACATGAGAACAGCAAGTCATCTACAGATTAAGAGAGATGAACCTGTTGAATTTCACAGTTTGTTTCATGTAGTTTGTTGACAGTTTAAGTTGTTTAACAGTAAGCTTGATAAACACGCCATCTTCATACTGTAGCTCAGTGTCTGTTCCTCTCTTCACGCGGTCAGAGAAATCGCTGTTTCTGTAGTTTTTTTTTTTTTCCCAAACACTTTATGGAGTTTGGTGGCACATGCATGAAACATGTGATCCACTATGTTGAATATTTTTAATGTGACGTCAACAACAATGCTGCTCAGATGTGTTCACATAGGAAGCGAAACTCATAAGACCCACTGGATACATACAGGTTAACACATAAACCTATAAAATTATTAGGGGTCCAAGCAGTTAAGCTGCTGGAGCCCTGTTGTTTTTGTTAGGATTATTATTTTTTTCCCTCTTAGTGCCCTAAAACTACCTGGGGCTCAGAAACCGTAAGACGTACAGTTCCCAAATTTAGACCATAGGTTGCTAATCTCCCCCACTACTCAGGTGCAAAAAATTGGCCTGGTGGTGGCGCTAGAACAATGACTTCTATATTTTGGCTTTTTTCACCTATAACTTCTTAACCATAAGTCTCAGAAACAAAATTCGTTTGTTGCTGGATTCTGTGGTTCAATATGAATTGATCCATATAAAGCACACACATTTACACCTGGAAAGATTTTCTGCTATTTTGAATTTTGTCCAAATCTGTTTTTTTGCTCCTCCTCCTACAAATTTTGATCAATTGTCACCAAATTTGGCGCAGAGCATGTCTGAACGAAGCCACATAAAGTTATTATCTGGATTTTTGATATTTTATACCGTTTGCCAATAATTTGAGTTCAAACTTGGCAGGTTAGGGTAATTTTACATGATTTGCAATAACTCTTAAATTCAATGAGATTTCCACTTGAAATTTGAGACACATGTTCACGAGCTTTCCCTCAGCTTATGTGTTAAAGCGCCTTGCTCTTCACCTCTAGGGGGCGCCACAAATGCGAAAAGTTTATATCTCGTAAATGGCTGCTTCAATTGCTACGAAACTGGGTTTGCTGGTTCTGCGATCATCACTCAGTCGATGCCTAAAATTTGGTAATTATTGATTAAAGTGGGTGTGGTTTATTTGACATTTCACATTCCAAACTTCAACAAATCATAAAAAATTACCCATACATCCAACGGAGCTGAAATTTCTTCTACACATCCACTGATGTGTGACAAAAGTTTGCCTCACTGCAACCTATGGTCAATTCACAAGTCCCTCACTCTATATTTTTAAAAATCTGCAAAATCAATTAACATGTATATTTCCACAAGTCTTCATTCAAATGCTTCCAACATTGACACAGACATTCTTTAGATACTAGATGTCAGAATTGTGAAATGGTGCTCAGATATGTCAAATGATGAGTCCGCAGTGACATTCAGTGTCTTACTGTAATTAGTACTGTATGCGCAACATTTTTTATTTCGCTAAATATTTGATCAAACTTCACCAAAATATTTGACAGCACACCTGATATTAGCATAAGTATGTGTTAATTTTTTCAGGATTTTCCCCAAACAGTTAAATTGTTGTGATTTTTTTAAAGTTTAAACTGTAGCAGCCCAGCAGACTCCTCATCAGAGGTGATTGGAGATAATGACTGACACCTGTGGAGAGTGTGTGAGAGAGGACAGACAGGGAAGGGTGGCATGATTAAGAAGCGAGTGTTTGAGCCCAGCCAAGCAAGCTGAAGTTCAACATTAGAATGTGATTTTTTTTTTAAATCAGAATTTTCTCAACATTTGACAGTTGTAAGCATTTTAAGTTTTACCCCAGTCTGGCACATGTGATGTCATTGCCTCAAGCTGTACAGCCTTATCTGCGGATGCAAAGGTCTCTGGTTCGAGTCCCAGGGTGTCGAATTCAATCTTTTCAACCATGTGGCTATTATGTGAGTCGCAGTACTACCAGTAACGTGTGAACCAAACAAAAGGAGCTGCATGGTAAATCAAAAGGACTCAAAGCGATTCAGTGCTGTCATCGTGCCTCCTAGCTGAACGCGAGTCAGGCTGATTGCCATTTATATGTTGCAGATTATAATCTGGCAGCGTTGTGTTGTATAACTCCAGGTCGTGGGACACAGCCAAAATATCATCCACTCTTTTAACCACTGAGGCCAGATGTGTTTCTATTGCTTGTTACGTGTGAAATCGCAGGTCAAAGTTGAACCAACGTGAACTCTGACCTTCGCATTCGTGTGCGGCCGGTGCGATAATTTCCCGCAACCGGGTGCGACTACTTTCTTTCGTCGTTCGCATGCGTTTTTCATTGATGTGTATGAGAAACGCAACACATTTCCGTCAGGGTTTAGTGCTAATCTGACCGCAGCTTTAATGTGGACCTAAGATGTACTTCCCTCCTTGCTGAGATCCCCCACCACTTGCTGCAGGGATATTACAACAAACAGATCCGGAGGAAAAGAGGGTCCAGAGGAGGGATCCGAAACCAGCTACGAAGGAGGGGTAGCAGGCTGCTGCCATCACGCTGTCAAATGTCCGGTCACTGAACAATAAAATGACTGAACTCTCCGCACTCATTCAGTACGACTTGGACGACAGGCAAACTAGCCTGTTTTGCTTTACAGAATCATGGCTATCGGAGGGCATTGATATACACATCGATGGATTTAACACTGTGGGAACACGGAAGTCAGTCGGGGGCGTCTCTGCCTGGCTGTCAACAACAGCTGGCCAACCAACGACACAGTGAGAGAGAGTGACAGCTGCAGACACTGTGAGCTCCTAACTGTGTCCTTCAGACCCCATTCTCTGCCCCGAGAATTCACACAAATAACAATAATATTGGCACATGTTCCTGGACCCGACTTCCACCTGGCGGCAGACCGCATCGCGGACTTTTATCACAACGCTGTCACCCGAACCGGTGAACAGCCGGTGTTCCTGCTCGGAGATTTCAACAGGTGTGACGTCACCGCCGTGTTGCCAAATCTGGATCAATACATGACATCCCCCACCAGATTTGACAAGATGTTAGATCTCTGCTATGGAAACATACCAAGTGCATTTCCAAGTGTATTT